>UELV01177061.1:0-41971 GCA_900490015.1 Megastigmus stigmatizans | reverse complement strand
ATGGTGAGACTTATTTTTTGCTAAAACACTCTTAAAAAAAATATGGCGTGTTTTTCACGAAAAAAAGTGAAAAAATTTAGAAATTTTCGTCTTTTGAATTTTTTTTATAATGAAAACGCAATGGCAATAATTCTGTTAGAATATATGTATATGTATAGGAATCACGAGCACGTTAGACTATATAAGATATATAGTATGTGTATTTAATATATTTTGTTTACGAAGCGCCGCGCTGTAGACAGTACGCTCAGTGAGCTCATCCAAGGCGGACGTTCCTTTGTATACCATCCTTGTACCTTTTATTTAGTTGAACTGTGTCAATAAATACTGTATATATAAATACATACTTTGGACCTCCATTATTTCCTTTTATCAAATTCAAATCACTGCAAAAAGTGCAATTGATATGCAAACATCACGAAAAATTTTTTGGCTTGACCCTAAAATATTTTTAAACTTTCCAAAATGGCCATATTTCGTAAAATCTCAAAAAACGGAATTTTCGAACAAGCTATTTTTCTGATAACTTTTCAAGATTTATTGTCAAATGAGAAATGGTTTCAAAGAATTTAGCAAGGGGGTCTTACCCGACATTTTTCGAGTTGTTTTTTCGCATTTTGAATACAAAGTTCAAGTAAAATGCTTAAAGAAATATAATGGATTTTGATAAAATGGAACGGATATATTGAAATTCAAACGTTACCCTCATGAATTATACTTTGGAAATAGTTTTGAGCATCAATTACTAATACATTTAGCTGTTTAAATTTATCAAAATTTTCATAACTTCAAAAAATCATTGACTTCTTGAAATAATTTTTCACCTTCAAACAGGGCTAAAAATAATGCTTATGTAATTCATTTATATTATACTACTATTGTGATTGGTGTTTTCATGTACATATATTTGTTTCATATTTCCATGAGAATTTCCATGTTACCCTGTATAACATCAATGTTCATTAAGTCATATGTATGCTTTATACGTTTGTAAAGGTCTTCGCTGAAAAATCGCTTACCTTATTCGTAATTATTTTCCTCGCATAACGAATATTGCAACATTTTATATTTAGTTGCGTATTTTTTGGTGTATACGTTTTATTGTACATTGAACATTTATTTCTATACTGTGAATGGAATTTAATTTTCAAAATGTCACGAAAGCGATCAAAGACTATTTCTGAATCCGAAGACGAACAGTATACTTCTGACGAAGATGAATCAGTGGAAATACCAAATCCATATAACTCTGGTTGTTCAGATGATTCGGATTCTAATGATGACACTGTTGAAGAACTACCAAATATCACCTATCATAAAGCTAAAAAATATTATCGAGTAGACCAAGCTAAGTTAGAAAAAAATCATATTTTCCATTGGGTAGATGGTGAAAAAATATATTCTGATAAGTATGTAAACGAAATGCTTTTGCCTGATCATGTGAAAAGAAAAATTCTCAAAAGTGAACCAATTCAATTATTTGAAACTTTTTTTTCAACCGAGATAAAAGAGTACATCATTGATGTTTGTCAAGAAAATGGTTTCAACCTAGAATTGGATGATTTGAATACTTTCATAGGAATTGTCATGTTCACTTCTTTCAACACTCGAAAATCACAAAGAGACTACTGGTCATCAGAGATCCTTTTTTATCATGTCCAGTAATTTCTTCGGCAATGTCCCGTAAGAACTTTGAAACTATAAAAAAAATTGAAATACACGAAAGCGACTGACAATGATGCGAACGATAAAGAGTGGCGTGTTCGTCCAATCATGAAAATATTTCAGAAAAATATTTTAACTTTTGGCATTTGGCAAACTGCATTGTCAATTGACGAGATGATGGATAAATCTTATGCGAGAACATCATTGAAGCAGTTTATCCGCGGAAAACCAGTACGCTTTGGGCTCAAATTTTGGGGGCGTTGCACAGCTCATGGATACTTACTGAATTTCGACTTATATTGTGGGAAAAATCTAAAACCAGTTGGTGATAAATTAGGTAAGTGCGCATTGGGTTCTCACGTAGTGCTCAATTTACTTGAGCCGTTTTTTTCAAATACAGCCGCCGGAAAAATTCCTTATACCATCATCTATATTTTGACAATTTTTTACCAATTAAGATCTCGTTGCACATTTGAATAAACTGACATTGAAATGTACTGGTACTACTAGAGAGAACCGAATTAGAGAAAAGAATATCACCAATAAAAAATCTCAAAGGGAGACATATTCAGTGAAGTATGATGTTAATAGTGGAATAAACTATGTAACTGTTTGGACTCAAAATTAGTATCAGTTGTATCTACAGCTGCTGAAGTGACTCTTTCACTACCTACAAAAAGATATTGTGCTACTGCAAAAACAAAAATAGATATACAATTCCCGCAAGCATTCCATCTTTACATTCGTTTCATGGGTGGAGTAGATTTGCATGATGGACACTGTAATAGGTATCTCACACGGTAACAGGTTATCTCAACTCGTGATGTGATTATCACTCTTCCTTGAATTGATAATCAATGCGTGTTAGCTAGTAAGGTAATTTGCGAATTTAGTTGTTTTATTGGGTTATCAATAGAATATGCAATAATATTTTTTAATTATATATAAAACAAATCCAAGCGGAAAATATAAATTTTCTCAATAATTTATGACTGTTTATTATACAATTTATTATGGTGAATTTACGTACGCTTATGCACATTCATTTTAAATATGGCAATAATGATTTTGAAAATATTAATTATGATTCTGATGAAATTCAGCAATACATTAATATAAGACACGTGTGTCTACTTGAAAAGATGCATGATAGATTATTTTAATATCTCTTACGTGAATTTACCGATTAGCAGTACATAATGCAAATGAGCCATGCTTCTACTAGCAATACTGTATACTTTATAGATTAAACGATGAGAATAGGAGTAAGTACGTTAATAACCGTGTCGCGATTTGTGGAGAAACTCGTGGTGAGACTTGGATGTTTAACGCGTAGTTCGTATGTCGCTTCCAATCAGAACCGTAGTTAGTGTTGAAAGAGCCGCTAGAACAATCGGTTTAATCATTCTCGTGCCATCCGAAGAGTCAGAGCTTGGACTGATGGCAAACGTCCGGACTATTTATTAATTAATTTATAATTTTAATTTTTGCGTTATTGCTATAAATCTGAAAAAAAAATTTCTCGTAAGGTATAGGTACTCCTTTTTGCAAAGTAAAAAATGGGACTACGTCTTTTTAGCCCGTAAACTTTGATATATGCATTTTTACCAATAAAGTTGAGATGCGCTTCTTATATTCACTGAGGCGACGATATAATAGAAGATTGGTACTGGTAATAGAAATTAATTCATTTTTATTATTTCTTGTATGCTTGAAACGAAATGTTAACGACATAAATGTACTCTAAAAGTGCATTTAGGGTTCTTATTTATGAAGAAAGATTTATTAAAAGTATGTTACAATACGAATAATGTGATGCACTTGAAATAATTAAACTTATCAATAACAAGAAGGTATTACAAATATGAAAGGATCTAAACTTTCACTAATTAAAACAGGTGTAAGCGTTATCTTTCAATATCCATATTTTTATTTTACTTCATAACGAAATATGTACAAAAAATATAAGGAATGTAAAACACCTAAAACTTATGCATATATAAAATTGCGTAAGACATCATTATGAGTTTCGAATGATTGGAAAGAAAATGAAAATCCTTCTGCTTTAAATAATATATTTAATCACAGTTGTCGCTGACTCGTTGCACAATGTATTGGTATTTTCAACTGCACACAAGCATTTGTCTTTTATAACAAAAACAAAAGGAGGAAAAAGTACCCAGCAAGTATGTTGTAGTCTTAGCCGCGGTGCTTAATTCCATGGCCTCCTGCAGATGGTACCCTTGACGTATTGGGCAAAAACTTTGATAGCCTCGAAAGTCTCTTCGCCCACAGGAATAATCTCGCTTACAGGTGACAAGAAACCGTAACTTTTGTCTGGCAGTTCGATCGTATAGGCCAAATCGATGTCGGCCGTACCCATGGACCAATCGTCGCTTCCACCCGCTGCCGCATCTGTAAATTCAACGATTTTTGTTGGCAAACCTTGCAATCGCTTAGCTGCAAAGCTAAGCTAATCCTGCGATTGTGTATTTGTGTGGGATATGCGGGTGCATGAGTAATATAGAGGCGGGAAAGTGAATTATCGTGCATAAATCAAATAATAGTCATGATTATATGCTGTTATACAAGTTTTGAATGAGTAAGGCCAAACAGTTGTTACACCTTGATCTTAATACCTTGATTTCGAGGGAATATGGCTAACGTTCCGTTTTACTGACACAGACTTGCTATCTATAAAAAGTACACAGAAAACGCTTTTTCTATCTCCAACTCCAAACTTTATTAATGATGTACTATTTCATTATTTGATTAGAGTACGTCGATCTCGTAATCTAAATGCAATTTATTTTTGACTTGTAACGCGGAATAAGTCTGTGTATCTGTGTAGTCAGTACTTAATTTACTTTTCAACAAAAATACTTTTGATTCCTGCTGAATTTTCTAGATTTGAATAAAATCAGTTTCATCACCGATAATTCCAAAAATGAACGTGTAATACTTACACAGTACGTTGGTGGAGCTGCCAATTTTGTAGCGAGTCCCGCGAACTTTGGAAAGTGCGGCTTCTGCTTTTTGAGCAGCGCACATCTACAAGCGAAATTACATCGAACATATCGTGAGTTCTCAAATTTTCGCAAATTCCATTTGTGGAAAGTTAATTTTGACGGAGATAAAATTACTCACCAATATATCCGCGTTTGCAGGGAGGTCACTTGTGTAACCCCATGGATGAAGCATGTACTAGAAAATTTAAGCATATATTTACCAAAAGCGTAATCCGTTTCTTATCGTTTTTATAATTATATATTATTTTTTTTTTAACTATACTATGATAAAAATCTTAAAATATATGTGTTAGAATTAAATTAATTACCCACAAAATACATTTATTATCATTAAGATATTAAAACTGAAATTTAATTATAATTTTTTGATAGTATATGTGCTTTTGTAATTGAGATATAAAAGTTAATTGAAAAACTTGAATCCAATACTAAAATAAGAACAGATATGAAGTTATTGATCGATTCTTAAAATTGATTTGACAATCTGATTATCGTCACAATATTTATCCAACACGATCAAAATGTAGTTAAATACGTTTATCTCGAGGAGGAAATATACCGATAAACCGAAATATTGTTTTTATAAGAATCAGTAACAACATTCACAGGTATATATATAGCAGCAACTCATTCATTAATTCTACGTGCGTATGCCTTTAAAAATAACACAAACATATTATGCAGATACTCATTCAGTTACGTAGCTTACAAAAAGAAATAACACTTATGTCAACAATCGTGAAAAATTGTTCGATTATATTGTGTTTTTCCTATCATTCAGAATTATTCTGGTAATTGCTAATACAATGGACTCAACTGAAACTACAGTAAAAGCAATACAAAAATTAATTAATTACAGGTATTGACGACTGGTTGACATATGAGAATAATCAATTTGAAAATATACGATTAAAAAAAACGGATATACACATCACCACCTAATAATGTCACTTACGTTTCCAAATGCGTGGAAGCTTAGGTAGGTTTTAATGAAATCTCGGCGTGCCAGAACGAAGTCTCTTAAAGCACGGGTCTCGGGCTCGGAGAATGGCCGGTTACCTGCGTAAGTTGCGCTGCATGGAATGGAAGAAGCTCCAACGGCTACACATTTGACAAGATTATTCGATTAGGTGTCTATAGCAGTAAAATTAATATCTCAGAGAAAGATAAATTTTACAATCAGTAAAATTTTGGGCTAAATGATTTTTTCGAAATACATGAGATTTCAAAATGTATTTCAAATGCATGCTGCTATATTCTTATATACTATCGTTATGTCATTCTTTAAATATTTGTAGAAGGAACATTTGAAAAAATTTAGCGGCACGAGGACCTTGCTTTTATCTTGCAATTGAATTTTAATCATAAAGTACTTATTAGAATTAATGAAGCGAACCAAGAATAATATTATCGTGAAAATTTAAGGAGACATGTGTTAACAGTATTATTTGTACTGGAATAAATCATTCGTATACTTTTAAACCTATTAAATATTAACAAACTCATATCTACAACTCACTATCGATCTCTGCAAGCGAAATCAATATTTTTTAAAATATTTACAGTTGGAAATCCATTAACCATATTTATCTGAAGGCCGCTTATATACTGAAGATAATTTTTTACACTCAATTAGGTCTTTCGCGTTTATCGCAAGGCATAAATTATTTTATATTCAATAATTTATAACGAATGCGTCAACGCAAACTTACTCATCCATTGAAGTTCAAAGTTACGATTAGCGTCGACTCCCTTGCAGTTGCTATTTGGGTTTTGGGATCTCGTCTTTCTCCATAATCGTGTCTGTAAAAAATTTAATATTCTTTTAGCTAGCAACTTTCTTTTGCGTAAGAGAAATTATTCAAAAAATCAAAATCGTGTCAATTCCTTTTTGTTCTTTATGTATGTGTTTTATTATCGAACATCTTGTATTTACAAGCTATTGCGAATAAATAAAAAACTTATAATAAGATGTGAGTAGTAAAATAAAAATATAACATGAAAAAATAATTTTATGAATAAAAATTGTACAAAATTTAGGCGCCCAGATTAATAAGACTGCATAAAAGCTCGTGTCCATATTGTCTGAAAATATTTTATGAAAAGAATTCTAACCACATTGTTTTCGATAGTTTGATGTCTCATCTTCCGAATGACATTTCCAGAATTGGTTTAAAGATTGATTTAATAAAGTTTTTTCGGAGAGTTTCAAGCGCTGCCCAAATATAGGTATAGTTTAATATTATCTAATCTTTAAACTTCGATAACTTGAAATATCATTTATTCTTAATTGACGGAATCAATTAAGAATAAATTAAAACTTAAAAGATAAGCTTTTTAGTAGATATAGTTAGATTAACAGAAAAAATTTGCATACATTACAACACTTGAATTAGTGGTTTTATGATGCCACCTCCAATATTTGGTAATATATCGGTTCCTAATGCATGAAATCGAAATATTTCAATAGGGGTTTATAGGAAAATGGTTGCGGGCATGTTTTTACAAAATTGCAATAGTCTAGCAAATCCTTTTCAAATTTGAAATATCAAGTTTGAAAGATCAAGTCTAAAAAAGTGTACGTATAAACGGGGATACGTGATTTTGTGTTTCATAAATAATATGGACATTGAATAATTAGATGTCCGTGTAATGAGACCCCATTATAAATAATAGATTTCCGTTATAATTACATGTATAGTTTTTTAATTATACTCTACGGAGTGCAAACTCTTTAATAAAGTGAATCTTCAAGGAAACCGATCATAATTATCGAATATTCTTAGTAAAAGTATTTAAACTTTTCTCTGCGTTTTAACTGAATGAAAGGCACAAGTACATGCGTCAACTTATAAAAAATATTTTTTTTAATAATAGTATCAAATAATATGTAAGACGGATATATTCACAATTTTTGTTATAAATATTTGTATAGAATTTTTTTTACAGCTTAGATAATATTATGATATAAATTCTATTGACTTTTTAAATGCCTCATTATATTTACTCCTTTATTATCTTATTTCTATATATAATATAAACACACTTAATGATGCATAACACATCAATTATATGCTATTCTGTAAGAGTTTTTTGAACTTTAAAAACCAGTTTGATTTGATCATATTCAGAATTATTTATATAGCGTTAAAAAGTCTATAAGCATAAAAATAATTTTTTTTAGTAAACTAAAAAGGATTCATTGGCTACTTTAATGATGTTTATTCTGATTTGAAATTCATTCTATGTATATGACGGCATCCATCATATTTCAGACACCCAGCGCGCGCAAAGCATTTTTTAATTGAAACGCGTCTTTTGTTACTCACCAACTATACTATGTGTGGACTTGGAAAAATAAGTGACATATATATTTCGATAGATTTTTTCCTGTTCTTTCCAATGGTGTGATTAATTTCTGTGGTTTTTCTCAAAGAATACCTTTTTTCATTTCAAAATAAATTTGATCAGTCGAAAGTACAACTGTGTAAAATTTCAAGTTGGAGAGCATAAAGGTTTAAAAGGTATGAACAAATTAATAACGGAGCACGTGGCCGCCCGTGCCAAGGCCGTCCGGCCAGGCGCGCCGCCGGGTCCATTTAAATTAATGTATACAGTTTACACTCTAAATAATAATGAAATATCTGTATAAATATGCTTTTACATAAAGAAAGATATAATTTTATAATTTTCAATGTTAAATATTGCTTATGAATTCATAAGTCAACTTTTAGGGAGTCTTTATATTTTTTTACTTTTAGTAATTTATTTTTTTTTTATAGTTTTCTTTTGAGTAACTTTGTTAACTTTATTATTTGTTCTGAAATCTATTTTTTTATTTTTCTCTTCTCTTATTGGCGGATAAAGTGTTGATGCTTCTGGCTTAGAAAACTCTTTCAATAATAGTCACGATGACCTATCTAAAACTTGAAAGCTGTGATGTGATAATGTCCCGGGAATGGTTTTTGTAGATTCAAATCTAGGTTTTAGTGTTTCAGATGCATCTAAATAATCAATATTCTTTTGAATAATAAAAGCATATTATATTATTAAAATAATCTTTTGCCCATTCATACAAATCTTTTGATGTTAAAATATGATTGTCCGTAATATTTTTTAGGCTAGCTTTCTGGCTGCCTTCTGGCATTGCTTTTTATAGTAGCCCCTATTCCATCGCAGCCATTTTTTCCATGTGCAGTGGCATGGAAATACCTCTCCGCTTCTACAGAAAAATCTTGTGTAAAAAACTCTTATAGAGAAAAATTATATTTTGAAAGTTAGATTTATTTTTAAAATGTTGTCCAACATCGTCTGTAAAATAAAATAATTTATTTATAGTCTTAAAATTCTTCTTCAGATAATTCATGATTAATGTTTGCAGACAATAAACAGCTGTTGTGTCATAAGCCAAATTATCTGAAAAAATGCCTATGCTTTTATGTTGAATCGAATCATCTGATGATTTATAGTACACAACCGCTGTAACTAAGCTCCTCTGGTTATTGTTGAAGTGGAATGATTGTATAGCATCCTGAACGACAAAGGCATAATTTCAAAGAAATCTAAAGAAATTCTTTGAAATAAAAGAAAGAGTTTTTAATTTAACTAGATTTTCATTTAATTGATCAATAAAAGTTTTACTGCAAGTCGTTTCTTTCGTTAATGTTGATCGATCTGTTGACTTCCACATTTTATATATTATTTTATCAACATTATTATTTTCTAATAAAGTTAGTAGACGTAACTTTAATGATTCTACCTTAGGACAATTAGAACAAGTATTCAAGTAACATATTGCCGTTGGAACTTTACAAACAATTTCAGCGACGGCTAAAATACAATATTCAGGTTGTAATTCAGAAAATTTACTGAAGCCAATATTGATTTCAGGGTTTTGCTCTTTGAATTTTAAATATAAATCTCTTAGGCTGTACAACACAAGTCTTTTTGAAAAAACGATTTACTGCCGTCATTATTTTTTATGCATTTGTTATTATTAAAGCCCGGCAATATTCGACTATTATCGTCATCCTCATAATTTTTTTTTACCATAACACAAATATCATCTGATAAAGCTTTATTGCCTATTTTGTTAGAGTATAATGCTCAGCATTTTTTAATTTAGCAGCAGAATAAAGAGATGATTCAGGAAGTAATTTAGGAAGTAAAGTTTTATCATTTTTTGAAATATTTTCATCCTGTAATTTTATCTTTAAGTTGCACACTATCGAATAAATGTCGCCATCAACCTCATCAATAAAATAATCAGTTTTTTTCTGCAAGTATCACAAATTTTCGCTTTACAATCAGTTTCCGGAAAAAGTTTGTTCACGCTGTTAGTAACCGCTCTAAAACTCACTGAGTGTTTTGCTTTCTGTAGCTTGAATGGATTGCAATATTTTGTATAACTCATATTTCGAATTATTAGAATATTAAGAAATATTATATTAAACATTAATATTAATATATTTAAGATTTCTCGCTTCCATAAAATATGTGCATAAATTTATAGAAAGAATAATAATTTCGATACGGTTTTTAATTCTGAGGTAAAATTTAATAGCGTTTTGTAATAACGAATTATAAATGTTAAACATCGACACTACACCCCCGGCAAATATAAAGTCAAAAAGACTCACTATGCTATATTTGCAATATATAAACCTGATAATACGTTTAAAAAAATTTTATGTTGTTTTTTAATTTTAGTCGTACTAATTGTTTTCACTATTTTACACATAATGTGTCACATATTTTATTATTATCTCAGCTCAGGTGCGTCATAATTAACTTATCAGTCTTTGATTTTTAATATACAGCGATTATTTCATATGTGATGTGTTTTTGTAGCCTGAAGAGGGGAGTAAAATAAATTCCCGAAACTTCGAAAATTATGCAACAAATTTTAATTTGCTAAAACTTGTTCGCATGGATCAATATTTAATTATTATTTATATTCTAAACTGTATACAAGTATTTAAACGGACCCGGCGGCGCGCCTGGCCGGACGGTTTTGGCACGGGCAGCCGCGTGCTCAGTTGTTAATTTCATCATATCTTTTAAACCTTTACGTTTCCCAACTTGAAATTTGACAAAGTTGTAGTCAAGGAGTTGTACTTTCGACTGATCAAATTTATTTTGAAATAAAAAAGGGTATTCTTTGAGAAAAACCACACTTAACAATAAACTCGTTTTTATCCTGGAAAAAAAAATTTCGTAGAAAATTAATCGCACCATTGGAAAGAGCAGGAAAAAATCCATGGAAATATATATGTCACTTATTTTTCCAAGTCCACACATAATATAGTTGGCGAGTAACAGAAGACGCGTTTCAATTAAAAAATGCTTTGCGCGCGCTGGGTGTCTGAAATGGTCGCCGTCTATACATTCGTATATAATTTTGCAACTTTAACTTAATTCTTATTTAGCATTTTGGATATCTGAACAATTTGTCTAGAGTCCACCTATATCGGTATATTTGAACAATAAGTAACCTATATGTACAGTATTGTATGTATATCATATGTACATCATTTGAAAATTTCAGCTAAGAAAATATTATGCATTTAAGATAAGATAATCTCTTATCAAGCAAGAACACATTTGTTTTTTAACGATTCGTACCTAAACTAGTCTAACACACTCCAAAAATAAACCCTAAATGATCTACCAATGGCCCAGAAATACGTTTGAACAGTAAGTCACAATCTCACAAAATCTAACATACCCAGACAAGGTAAAACAAAAACTTGGACCACTCACCTTTTCATTCATATGAGTATATTCATAACCATCAGGATTCAGACAAGGAATGATGTAGATGTCAATGTCTTGGAAGATGTAATGATTGGAGGCATTCTCGGCGAGTTGATACATCGCATAAAGAGCAGTGGACGGAGCGAGCCACTCGCGGGCATGAATGCCAGCGTCGATCAGTAGGGCAGGTTTTCCATAGCCACCGGTGGAAAACTTCACACCCATTATGTCCCGACCTTCATAGCTCTCGCCGATGCTGAACGTCTCCAAGATGTCGCTGTGAGTTTGACCAAGATGTTGTACGTACGCTTTGATCTGAAAGTTTTATTGTCAATTTTGATATGCATAAGGAGGCTTGTAATTCTCATTGCATTCAAATTATTGTGTATAGGTATAGTATTTTAAAAGTAAACATTTTTGACGATTCAAGATGTTTATTGATATCTTTTATAGATGTATTATCATAAATATTTTTAAGCATTACTATATAAGTACGCAAGAACTTTACATTTTCAGCAACCTGGAAAATGTAACATCTTACAAAGTTACATATTATACCAAGCAATTTTTATCGTTAGAGAAATCACTTAAAAGTATTTCAAAATGTTTATGTAAACCTCAAAATCTAATCGTAACCGGAAAAAAAAATTGTTGCAGCAGCCAACATGTAAAGGTTATAGATAATTGTAAAGATTATTTTATTTATTTATTTATCATTGATGCAGATAATTTTACAAAGTATATACAATCATACACATGTAAGAGAATACCTGAAGAAGTGAACATGTCACCTGTACACTGTAGGCTGGATTAAACTTACATACTATCTTACGTACTAAATAGACTCTGTGAAATCGTAACATATGATATAATTTCAGTGGCAAGCATTATACGTATCTAAACGTAAACGCACTGCAGTATAATTTTTTTCAGTATATTTTTCCTACATAACTTTTGTCTTTTGTCTTTATATCTTTAAGTTCATTTGGCAATATGTTAAAGGTCTTTATAGCTTCATTGAAGCTATTTTTATAGCTTACTCCTTTTTTATATTTTGGCAATTGTATTGGCTTATATATCTAGTTGTACTTTTATTTTTCAAGTGTATATCTTCTAGTTGATTTAATTAAAGGTTATTGGGTTATTTAAAGAAAATTGGTTTTAATTTATAATATGATTTTTAAAATTTTGTTTCGTATTTTTGCGTTTAAAAAATTTTTATATACTCCTCCCCAGGCTATTATTCCCTACTTTAGAATACTGTGAAAAATGCATAGTAAACTGACACTAGTATTTTCGTATCCATTATATATTTTAATTTTGCAAAAATAAAAATTAGGTATCTAGTTTTTTTCGCAATATAGTTTATATGTTTATCCCACTTCATGTTATAATCAAAGTAAATGCCTAAGAACTTGTGTTTCTTTACCCTTTTCATTAAATTATTTTTTACGCTAATATTTATTGTCTCAGGTACGCTATCACAATAGTTCCCTAGTGTCATATATACAGGCTTATCTATATTTAGAGACAGATTATTTAGCGCTAGCTAGTCAGCTACTAGATTCAAGTTTAAATTCAATCTATCCGCTGACATAGACCAAGCATCTTCACTCGAGAGGATGACCGTGTTATCTGCATAGGATATAATTGAAACGCTCAACATATCTCCTAATAAGTCATTAACATATAATATGAAAAATAGAGATTCTAGGATAGTTCCTTCCGGAACTATGTATGATTCACTAAATTAGCAGAAGTTAAACATTTGCGTCATCTATATCTAAGCGTTATTTGCATACTTATATATTTTATATAGATCTAAAAATGGCTTATGAAAAAAATTGTACAAATTATTTTATAAAACCTGCATAAAGAATTCAGTGCGGAAAAATTGTTTCCAATTTATAAAAGAAATACTAATATTCTAGAAAGTAATGATCAGTGATTATTCCATAGATTTACATACCAAATACGCAGTGGTAAATACTAATGAGTAGTTGGTCGGAAAAAACATAAAATGATATTTATAGCAATGACAATGTGAAAAGTTTTTCTCCAATTCAGTTGTTTAATTAATATCTTTACTTAACACCGTAGAATTCTTGATAAAGTCGAAAGCGTTGACTGGTCATTATCATGAAAATCTAACTAATGAGAAAAATAGTATTCGATCGAGATCTATAATTTTCGCGGAAACAAAAAAGTCTTTATCGGACGATAATAGAAATGGAACTTGATTACACGAGATGCATACACGATAAATAAATGAGAGTAAGAATGAAGATCGTATCAGAAGATGTAGGAGGATGTGATTGAAAGACCAAAGAAGAGTGGTAAGGCAGAAAGAAATGAAACAAATACGAACAATGTGAAGAAATGAATTTATCTTCTTTCTAGTCGTCGGAAATGAAGCCAATGAGATCAGGTGCGCTTAATCTCCAATACACGATCTATCTTCTATTTGTTTATCTTGCCTCGACTACTTTTTTCGTTACCCGTTACCCCTTTTCTCGTAATTTGCAATTTTTGTATACACAAAATCGTCAATTCGAAAATTATCTTTCATATGTTAATTATGTTCTTCATTATCTTTTTTAAAATTATCAAGTGAAAGAAGTTGTACCATAAAAATTATTTTTTGAAGATAAAGTCCTTTTCTTATGTTTAAGCGTTTTTTAGGGGATGTGCTGTGGTCGGAAAGATGCCTTACCGGTTTTTACATTTAACGAGACATATTATATGTATAATATAATATGTTTCGTTAAATCTTTAATTTATAAAGTAGAGATTAATTTTTGGAAAAAAACTCTCTATTACCACCTTGGTAATGATGTAAACATTACGTGGTTCAAGTTTCATAGCATTCCATTCACAATAATTCACAGTTTTTGTCGTTGAAAAATTTCGACGACAAAAAACTCTGTGAATTGTGGATGGAATTTCATAAAATTAAAATCACCAAATGTTTAATCATTACCAAGGTGGCATCAGAGTTTTTTCCAAAAATTTCCAAAAAAACAGGTAAAGTAGGGATCTTTCCTACTATAGCAGATGTCCTTAAAGTGATGTCGGAGTCAAATCAGCTTCTCATTCGAACCGTACTTCGATATACGTAAAATTTATGTACTTGCTGTTATTCCCAGTAGTCTCAAAATGTTCTCAATAAAATTCTCTAGTGCCATTGATTCGTTATTTTAGCTATGAGTACCTGCACTTTCAGGCATTCAAATCTATAATTCAAGTAATAAAAGTTATGTGAATATTATAAATATAAAAAAGGATCTAGAAGTAAATTCAGCAATAATGGTAGAAAAACCTAACTCACGGAAAATGTTTCATTTCCAAGAATAACCCAGGTTATATATATTTTCACTTTTGAATTCAAATATTTTGTTTTTAAATAAAATTATTTGGCTGAAAAAAAACTTTTTCATTGTGATCAATAACTTCTTTCCACCTTTTCAAATATTTTGATCTATTCTCACATTATAATTTGTTGTTATTTTTACACTACAGTTATTATTTATAAATATTTGATGTATAGTTTAGGCACAAAATTTTATTTTTGTAACAAAAACAAACATCCATTCATTAGAAGGCTAAAGATACTTGAAAAAAAGAAGATTCTACCCTTTTTTTAAGTAGAAAAAGCGCTCAATGCAATAGGTTAAAAAACCAATCAGAGCTTAGGTTACTTTCTAGCAGTACCTCATTTATATTTTATCTTTTTTTTTCCCCAAGACTTTAGATATATCTCTAAAATTCTTTTTTCGAAACTATTGGTATTTACTTTCACAACACAAAATCACCAACGTATACCCCTATCGAGGCTTTTAGTTAAATATAGCACCGAAGTACAGATTACAAAATAAAAGAGAAGTGTAAACAAAAAAAAAGTGAGTCTCCTTTTACCTCGTCGTAACGTGGATAACTATCGAAGGCAAGTCCCTGGTCGAAGCCGCGGAGCAACCGCGTTGTGATGCTCTGTTGCGATGTCATGTACTCTCGCACAACTACTGAAATGTCCTCAATGTCGACCCTGTACTTCACATCGTTGGCGCGCAGCGTATCTTTGAAGCTGTCCAAGTTGTCGGCGGTGACGAGGACGTGGACCGGCTCGTCGAGAGATCGCGGAATCCTCAAGAAGTCGAAGCCCACCTTGCCGTCGTGGGAGCGGATCAGCGAGTGTTTCTCCTCCGTGTCGCATTTCAGCGAAAGGCTCTGCATCCTTTGGATCCGAGGCAAATACAGAGTTGAAATTTGATTAGACTGACATATTTCAAAGCGTTATATATATATTCGGCCATTTCCTTTTAAAGTAGGAAATGAGTAGCGAAAATATATTTTTAGAAAGATACTGGAACACTATAAGTACATTATCGTCATCGCACAAACTTGAGAACAGCGTATTTTCCCGCAATCGTCTATGTAAATTATGTGGCAAGTGTTTGAACAAAGAAGGTGAATCAATATATAATCTCGCTTTCAAATGTGCTGAGTTAAAATATTTTTTAGACCTTGAGTGTCTTAGTTGGTTACATATGAGATTTCAGACAGCCATTTATTCAAAAAAATCTCCATAAACTACATCATCGAATTTTTTATTCGAACAGATTATTGTTTTGATTAATTTTCTTTGCACCAAAATTTGATGAAGCCACTATACGCTGTTCAAAATTTAATACCCTTGTTTATATTATACTATCTGCGTCCGTGTCAGTGCCATTTGTACAATTATATTTTTATTTTTACACAATTTTGGAATTGATATACGCGCTGTACTACTTTAAATTTGCGCCTAAGATAGAGAAATTATTCTTAGAAAAATATATTCATGCTAAAAGTATGCAAATTATTTCACTTTTATTGTCGATATAATTAAATCATTCTCATACTATTCACATTTTTCTCTTCTATCTACATATTTCAAAAAACAGACTTTTATCCGTATACAAATTTGTTTCTTTAGTAAATAGAGTCGAAGGTTTTACGGACAAGCTAATGACACGAAAGTAACAGACTCCTAAACTCCTCTTTTATACATTATATTTTATACTTTTAATAAATACTGCGATTGTCTACTTTCAACATTACTAAACAAAAAAATTCTAAATTTCATAGTCATACGAATATCATTGTTTACATAGTTAGACTCGTTTGTTTTTAAATTTATCAATCATGAAAATATATATGAAACATTATTAATTAAAAATTAGCATAACTTTCTAATTCTTGTTACTATAAAATAGCACTGCTTTGATGTTATTCAAGAAATAAAATATCAATTCATATAAGTTAAAATCTTGACAAAAAAATATTTTCAGTTGTGTAAACTTTGGATCGCATATAAATCAGCGTAATATATTACGTAAATGAAAATTAAACAATACATTTGACTAAGAATTGCCGAGTGTGTATAGAAAGTGTTGATATTACTTTCAGAATTTGATATAAAGTTAAGTATATTTCCATATACTGAAATCCATTGTTCAATTACTGTATACATTATTCTTACAACTTTTTTTATAATTTGATATGTTTTGTAATCAATATTCACGTTGCATGTTTTTCAAGTTACAGTTTTTAATTAAAAATAATATGAATTTCATTCATAAAGTAAGTACCTATTTTCAATAAGAATAATCAAAATCTACTTAATTTTTAATGATCGGTAAGCTATCCCGTGAACTAAAAAAATAACAAAAATAGTTTATTCTACTTCATTAATAAATTATTATTATTATTTATCAACCTTTCTTATTATTTTATAAGTTATATTAGCAGAAAATATCTTAAGGTTTTTAATTTATTCAATTTGTATCATAATCGTTGCATTTTTATACAAAAAACTATTCTAATTTTATTCAAGTTATAATTTCAAGTTTGTATTTCATTTTTCCACCTTGATTTCTTTGCAAATCCATGATACAATATACAACAATGGCTTTGAAATTGCACTATTGTACTCATCTTTACTGTTTGCAAAACCCGATTACAATATGAATCTGTTTTACATAACGGCATAGCATCTTATAAAAATCGCAGTATTTTTAGATGAAATCAAATTGCATTATTTTCAGAACTTATATAAGACAAATAGTGCTTTTAAACAAATTATTAACTGGATTTAAAATTTAATTTTGACTTCTAAAAAAGCTCAACAGAATAAAAGTATATAAATAATTATGTAATTAATCACACCAAAAATATTTATTAAACATACATAACATTATAGAGTTAAGAAAACTATTCCTCATCGTTGAAATTCAAGTGCTTTTCAAAAGGTATATTTATTATACTAATTGACTTAGAATATTTATTAGATAAATCGTTTGTTCATATATATACATAAAAAATACTTTAAGTCAAAAGATGAATTAAAAGTATTATTGTAACATGAACATTAACTAGATAGCAATCAATTAAATACTAATAACATTGATCGCTCAGGTGAAAAAATAAATTCTAAGATAAATATTTTATAATTGTCAACTTATATGATACAAAGCACTACACATATCTCACATCCTCTCTCTTTCTCTTTTTTTCTCTTTAATACTATCTACATGCATCTCCCTTCCTCTCTCTCTCTCTCTCTCTCTCTCTCTCTCTCTCTTCCACTCCTTCAATTCCCCTCCCCTTTTCTTATAAATTCATTTTGATGTGCACGGACATGGATTATTTACATGAAAATATATTTTTAAAACCGAGACAAGATCTCTATAATAATAGTTTCTCTATATTCAACACTGTAGAATTTAAATGTACTTATAAAATTAAAGAGTTTTCTGCTTTTATATGCAACTCTGAAGTATATAGTTTTATTTAATAACAATTAGTAATATTGCATGCTTATCGGTATTCGAGGACCTATTAAACAAAAAATCGATTCAAACATTGTGTCTTTGTGAACATATTTAACTGCGAAACGCTCAATCTTTATGCTCTTGCCGGAAAACTACATGAAATAGTCACTGCGAAAAAATTCTGCACAGTATACACATATGCATATATATATATATATATATATAAACGTCCTCAGAATGTTTTCGTAGGCAATGAAACTCTCGACACAAGACATATTTCACCTGATGTAATACTGAAAATAACACACTTGCTGCGACGAAACGGTACAATACACATCGCAAGAATCGCGTGTACCGATCAGAAATCGTATTACTCATTATAGAGGATCGGCAAAACAAAGTTACAACAGATCGTAGATTAAAAAAAAAAGGAACTCACCCGTAAATCGACGGTATGTATTCGGCGTCATTCTGAGCGAGGACGCCTACCGCGAAAGCGGTCAAAACAGTGAGGAACCTCCTCCACATATCGCACAATTATAAACTTATAAGAAAGTATGGGCCGTATACTGTTGCGGTGCACACGCTGTTGCGTATACCGACGAGCCGCGCGCGCGCTTGTTCTTAACCGTCCCGTGTGAGCCGACCGGTCTCTTCTTTTTTATACGCCGATCGCGCCGCGCTGCCTTATCATCCGCGCTATGACGTGGTGTATACCGAACGTGTATACATATATGTGTGATTTAATCTGTGTGGTTCGGTCGAAAGTGCCAAGCGAGAAACGCGCAAACCTATATATGTGTATATATCTTTTAGCAGAGGTATAAGGTTGTGTTTGGCTGCGGCAGACGGCACTGATTGTGTATACCGCAGGCTCGATAGAAGCGAAATGCAGCCGTCGCTTGGACGGATGCTGGAGTACACGTTTATTGAGCCTAGAATTTGAAGAATTCGTATTATCAACTGATATTTTAGCTATGAATGTTAGTTTACAAATAGTCTACAAGAGTTGTATATACTTACAGTAATAATGGGAAACGTTTCAAATGTATTCGTAATAGGACGAGGTTCCATTTGAATTCAGTCAATTCGATGATGAAACTGAAATTAAGCTACGATACAAGTGAAGAGTCACTTTCTTCTACTTTCAATTTTTTAAATTCGAAAAGCCACTCGAACATTGGTCTACAATCACGAGGGGAAGATCTATCTAGTTTTCAGTTGGAAATCAAGCTGGATATTATTAATTAATTAAGCTGTATGATTAATTGATGCTGCTCGAATGATTAATTATAGCTGCGATGTACTTTTTATGTATATGAAGTAAACAAAGGTCACATTTCAATTATTTTGAAAATCGATTTATTACTAAACGATAATAATTGCGTTGAGACATATACAATGGAATGAGTATGAATTTCCTATATAGAAAAATAATTGAGGCTTGCGACCTTGTCATAAATCATTGATCCTTGTTGAATAGTTATATACATCGTATTTAAAAATGAAAATGAAAATTAACATAATAAAGCTTGTCAAATATTGCAATCTTCTTCTTCACGTATATTTGAATTTATCTTTTTATCTTTGCTTTTTTTTCAATTGATGTTCTAGAATGAACTGAGGTTGAATTATTGCTAGGTCCATTGAATTAGTAATGTATTAATGCTTCGCGTGAATAGTGCACATTGTACATACCGAGTTATAGACTTTTATGAATATATCTAGTATTCTATACACTTGTAAACAGATATGCTCTGTAAATGATAAAGTATTAGTTATTTTAGACGTGGTCCAATGTTCATAAGGTCTGTGCCAGGTCCTTTAAATCGTTGTTTTACAGTACTTTGACTTTTTCTTCACATTTTCACAGTACTGCAATACAGTATATATAGTCGGGTAGAAAGAATAAGATGCTAACTCAGCGTAGCGCGTGAATTGCGTAAGAAGATGCCAATTCTCATGCTCCGTTTTTTCATTGACTTTCGGAACACACTGCCGAGTTTAAATTTCTTAATTTCGTTGCAAAGCAATATACGCTTTAAACCTTTATTTGTGAATGCCATATAAAGTACCACGGAAATCACACTTTACCGAGATTAGGCTCGCAAATAGGGAGCACTTTAAGTATTAAGTTGATGCGCACATTAATACGGACAAAATAGTTTTATTTTGTTATAAAGAAAAACTATTAAAAACTCGGATCATTTTAAAACAAAAAATGATCGTGCACTTTATAAGAAAGAGTTGCAGTTTGCTACAATACATTTATAAACAAAAAAAATTCTTAATGGTACACTGAGCAGGGCATTTACCCTAACTACGTAATGGTACACTTTTATACAATTACAAAAATCAATAATATCTGAAATTTTTGTATTCCTTTTTTCTTTTTTCATATAAACGCATTGATACTTTTTTTATACGTTTTAAAACAATTTGATATATTCAAGTCATTTTTTTCGATTTCTGAAAAATAGTATCGAAACGTATATCAAAATGTATCAAACTATATCTACATGTATTATATTGCATCTAAATGTTTTTAAAATCAATAGATTGATACACTTTGGTACACTTTCGTACACTTAATTGATGAATTTTGGTAAATTTTCATTCGCTTTAATAGATTTTAAAATTTCCAGTAGTTTTATAAAAATGTAAAACGATTGGCAGGAAAAGATTTATTAAAGTTATCTATTTCTTATCTATTTCGTACATATATATTATTGAATTCGACAATTTTAATCGAAGGGTATTAATTCATACGAGAAAATTGTGGATACGCAGGAAATAGCTACTTAGATAAGGGTATAAAGACAATCATCGTAAGTGTACTTCATTACATTATTTCTTAAGTTAACAGCTAATAATAATTTAATCTTGATTCGTTATGATTGGAGAAACATGCTTCTTCTTAATCGGGTACGTCGCATCTTTTTCAAACGCAAGGTTCTTGGAAAAACTGTAAATGGTTCGAGAAATGATAAAAAAGAAAAATATTTTTCTTGAATAATAGTTGAATCACTTATCGATATCTACACTACAATGAATAATATTCACGCACTGATGCTTTGTGCATACCTTAATCAAAGAAGGAATTGTATTTAGGAAAACAAGGTAACCGTATATTTTCACTTTCAACTCGACTCTTTTGAAAAATGATATCAACAAAATTCTATAATGCACACCATATCTTTTAAGGACGCTCGCGACTAAATTCGTTTTCAATAGAAAATCCTCGTAATTTTGCAAATAAGCTTATACTGTCGTTATTTATCAGTTCATCTCATTTTCGAAACCGTGCCCACATAGATTACAAGATATTTTTTATGTCAAACTTGCGACTTTTAACATACGATGACGAGATACGTATAGACAGAACGTGCACTTTAATAACATGTCTATCAATAGCGACGACATTTTGCTATAGATTGTTCGAAATAATTAAAAGCAATTTTTAAGACACTTGTAACAAGTATGTTTGTATACTGGTACAGCCTCGTTCAAAAGTTTAGAAAATACTCCATTTTGCGCGATTAATTTCGCTTTGCCTTTCATAGCTTGTTTTATTACATAATAGAAATCATCTTAAAAAATAATTGTATTTAATAAATAATTCAATAATCTTTAACTTTTAGCTCCGACAAACCTAATTCCTGAAATTTCTGAAAAGCTTTTTTTCCAAAACTTACTACTACATTTATGGCAATCGAGCTGTATCCATCAATCATATCCCAAGATAAGGTTAACTTCTCATACCCTATAATATTTTGGTAAAAAACATTGCGAAGATAAGAGTAATTAAACTTTTTGTATCAAGCAACCATTACATTAAGTCTTTCTAAATTAAAATAATTATATTGTATTAATGAATGCAGTTTGCTAAAAAACATCTCTATATATTTTGCAATTTAAAAGTTTCACATAACATTTACATTTCGTGTCAACTAAAATCGTACATAGCGATTATATAAACAAATTTTAAGCTTTTGTACTTTTTTTTAAAAACTTCGAGCATGCAAAATAAAAAGGTGTGACAGTTTGTGTACATCAGCTTCAGTTTTCGAAATTTTTCTTAACAGCTTCCTTTATTGCGTATTTGAAAAAGGTATACGTATATAAGAGTGCTTATATTTATAATTATAACTATAATAAGCGTTTGCAGTTTTGATAAACATCGGAAGTATATAATAAAAGAATTAAAGACAAGACTTGCCATACAATGCGTAAAAACCCGAACGGAACGTTAAGGAATATCCCGCACATGACGCATCCTTTCCAGGTATTTACTTTTATTTTCGCCAACGACAATCGAAATTATGGGAAACTTCTTTTTGCACTTGGACTGTTCTAGTTTGAAAAATTAGACTAAGAGGCCACTCGGAATTCAGAAATTCTCTAAGATTATATCATCAGTAAGAAGAGTAAGAAACAAGAAGAATTATATTAAATGGTATGAAATAATTTAAAGTACATTACATAAATTCCTAAAAACAGTTATGAGCTAAGAGAATTTAAACGTGAGTTTTTATTTCTTTTACTTCAGGTAATGGAAAATAATAATCACAAAACATTTTTCAGGTGACATATCGTGATTGAATAAGATACAAAATTAGAACTTCTGTAGTTATATTTGTAATAATATTTCTTTGAATATGGTTATTTGGAACAATACATTTTCACGGTTCAGTTATTATGACTTCACGAATTATTAAGATTTCCATAACTGCAAGTTTAATTACAGTCGATTGCGCTGGAAGTAAGGATACAAATAAAAGTTCCGATAAAAATGTATTGCACTCTTTGCTGAGTTTATTTGCAGTTTCAAAGTTGATTTAAATTAGTACCGATAAATTATTTTCATGACGAATTAAATTCTTCATTTTGAAGTATCTTGCAGTACGTCTGTGAACTTCGCAGAATATCTTTACGAAAAGTCAAATTTATGAAGTTATAGTATACAGATTCTATTGAAAATTAAACAATCATCAAAATATATAAAAAAGTTTTATGAACAAGTTCACCTAAACTTATACTGTCTTATACATTCTCATAGTAATGCACACATTCATTTAAATTTTGATTGATTCATCAACTAGTTTTCTGAATAGATGCAGCTTTTCTAAGTACTATGCGTTTAATTTAAAAAAAAAGTACTTTTTAGTTGGCTAACTTTCTGCGAATCGTGAAACTAAATCTGATAAATGAAATTGAAAATCTTAATTAAACAGTCAATGAATAAATTGAATATGTTTTGTTTGTGATTATGATTAATTACGGAAGCAGACTTCAGCGTAAATATATTACCCTGAATCACTAACTGCACGAATAGAAGATATCTTGTCAATGAAAATACAATCCTGCACCAGAATCAATAATTTGATTTGTGTTAAAAATGCCTTGACAATAAGAGAAGAAATAATCCATCAAGCTACACTCACTTAAAAGAAAAGAATAACCAGTAAATACATTTAAGAAATCTTTTTCAGCATATCTATAGGAACTGTTTTTTTTTCTGCAGCCATTCATATACTTATTTTAGTCATCAGCAATTCCTTACCTTATTATAATAAAAAATAGAAGTAGTTCATTAAATGGCTCATCATTTTTTGGACTGTCCCCTTCATCCCGGAAATCTTTGCCTAATGCATTTCTATTTTTGTAACGCGGATACGAAAATTACTTACAACTGTAGCAACGATCGTAACGTAAAGCCTTGGCACTTTTAGATATTATACTATCATTCATGATGGTAAGGTCCCTATAGCTTAGATGGATTTCACCCGTTCCTTTAATATCATACGATCTCTGTAGTTTTCTTTATTACTTCTTCTTATATTTACTTGCATCTCTCCAAGTTTTTATTCACACTAATATTTTGTTAATTACGTATAATAATAGTAATAGGTATTATAATTTTATTCATACGCTATTGTTATGATCCAAAAAATTCTTTTCCAAAGTCAATTTAAATATCTAGTTAATTTAGTTATTATTAAAAATAAATTTTTCTCTTGGTATATTCCATTTAAGATCGGTAGAAGTAAAATCTACAAAATTGTACTTGAAAAGTTAAGGAGGTAGGTATGCAAGTCAGAATTCGCAAGTCCTTGTACCTATAATTTTGTTTATAATATCATAAGCAGTTTTTGAAAAACAATTACGTTTGTTAAAATTAAAGTAAACATGTCATACTTACATTAAGGTGATGATCAGTGCGAGTTGATATAAAAAATTAGCTGAAAAATTGAAGTTCAAAGTCAATAAGATTAAAATATACATAATTAAGATTAATGAAGTTTAGTAATAAAAGAAACATGTAAAAGGTGAATATTTCCCATTTTTTAATACTATAAACTTCAAATTTCATACTTATTATGGTAATATGATATCGGAATTAAATCCAAACTCACAAATCTAACTTGTAAAATTAATAGTACATTTCGATACTAGTGCGAGAAACAGGTGATTCCAGCACGGGTTACAATACACACGTGCGAGGTTCACCTGCTTCGCGTCCATGTATCGACCAATATTTCTTACCACGATATGCACGATATACACGAAAAAAGACTTTTTGCCACTCCGTGTGCGATGCACGACTTTTCATGCTTGTTTTCCGTGCGTGAAACATGCAATTATCGCACTTTTTTGAGAGCGTGTGCGAAGTACTTTTAGCGTGCGCGAACTCTTACTACTTCGCGTACGTGTATAGAACTATATTTTTTACGACTTTGAGTGCCGGTTTTTCTTGCGTATAACATTCAATTATTATAATCTTGCGCGTGCGCTAAACATTTTGTTTAAAAGTAAAAGCGTTTCGCGCACGTTCTAAAAAGAGTGCGATAATTGCATGCTTCGCGCACGGATAACAAGCACGAACAGTCGTTTTGCATGTACGGAGTGGTAAAGTAGTATATTACACAACTAGTGAGCGAAGATTATCTTGGCGAAGGAGAAGTTTCGTCTCGCTTCGCACGTGCGACAATCACACGAGTCAAGATAACCTTAGAGCACGAGCTGCGTTCAATATTTGTTCATGTAATGTTCGCAAAGGCCGACTTTGCACGCGTATGCTTGCGCAAAATCGAATTTTATGCACGGAGTGTTAAAAAAGTACTATGACATTCCGAGCGAGAAGCTCGATTTCTCGCACGTGCATACTTTAAATTGAGCTTCTGGTACGTTGCGTCATAAAATTAATAAAATACGGTGCGATACACGAACTAGAAATAGATTTTACCTTGATCGTGTGACCTGTAAAGTAACATTATATTTTATTTAATTTATTAATGATTGTAATTTTTCTGTAGTTGTTTAAAAAATATAAATTCTACAAAATTTTTCTCACACATTATTCTATCAGTATAAAGAACAATCGTCTTTTATGTATACATTATCATTTATAATAAACAATTATAGAAAGGCATAGATTTTCAATCAAAGTTTTTATCAACTAGCAATCTAAATGATGTCATATGTCATCCATATAAATATTTATATTATTTTTTATTAATGATGTATGACCAAAAATTCAATAAATTTTTTTTGTCGACGTTTGATGAAACTGCGTTTACGTCATAAAATTCTTTTTTAATATACATCTGTAAACATTGACAGAAACTTTTTTAGTTCAGTAAAGATATTTTATCTAATAAATTTATTTCATACGTACATCAACAATTACCTAATTAATTGAATTAAATATTTTGTATCAAAACAAATAAAATTTATTCTCATCTTTCAAATAAATCAATTTATTCGAACTGTATTCAAAGAAAGCGGAATTATTGGTTGAATTTTATTGTTATCAGTGAAATTAAATTTTTATTTTGTGTTGTAGACGTTTGACATTTCTATATCTTTCAAATATATGTACCGTACTAATTAAATAGAGAGGAACATACTTTTAGTTTAGTAATTTAATTATATATTTGTTTTCTATCTAAGTATAGATATGCTTCTGGGTATGGTTTATTAGCTGGTATAATATTTTAAAAACATAAGATTGGCGACAAAACATAATATCAAAGTTTATTGATTCACAAATATAATACAAAGAATTTGTTTTAAAATGCCTCATATTAAATTGAAATGGTGAAAAATATTTTCCAAATAATTAGTTAACAAATCATAAAGTTTGGCAACACTTATGAATAATATAGTACGAAAGGAAGTGGTGTAAATCTTAAGTCTCCTACACTATTAAAATATTAAATATATGGATTTGTGTTAAAATTGATGTATGTATTTGATTATTTACTTTATGCATTTTTCATAGCTTTTAAACATAACTAAAATTTTGCAGATGCTTCCGTGAAAATATGTTTAAATATTCACATTATTATAAATAATTTTTTTTATACTAGCTTTTACCAACTTTTCTTTAATTTAGAAAATTACAAAATTCTTATACACTACAGATACAGGACTAACGGGTTGGAAGTCAATAAAATTAATGATAATTATCACAAGCAATAAAAAATGCACTATAAAGATATTTTTTTTCTGAAAGTTCTTTATTTAACTTTATGTAACTCTATTTGAATTTTAATGTATAAAGTGTTATTATCATGGTGACGTTTATGAAAACGAAACAAAAATGTCTTCACTATAAATGAATTTAAGTCAATTTTAAAAACTTAATACAAATCCTACACATTTGTTTATTATCGTTTTTTAATGTGCAAATGATGTAATAAAAAAATATTTTTATTTGCTAAAACTAAATTACTAATTTATAAATCTTAAAAGGAAAAATAAAATAAATTTGTGTTCTTATTCTGCATGTA
The DNA here is from genome assembly GCA_900490015.1 of Megastigmus stigmatizans. Classification (NCBI taxonomy): domain Eukaryota; kingdom Metazoa; phylum Arthropoda; class Insecta; order Hymenoptera; family Megastigmidae; genus Megastigmus; species Megastigmus stigmatizans. Next base: position 14,917 of record UELV01177061.1, on the reverse strand, counting down.
CATTTATAAACTTGAAAAAAGAAACGACGCTACAAGACTCAGGTTTCCATAGCTTCCATTGTACTGTCTATCGGTGGCTCTAAGGACATTGGGACATCTGTATTGTGACTCCTCTTTACGGAATAGAGCTTTTCTAATTTTTCGTAATGTTTGATGTCCTGTAAATAAACAATTATTATTACTGTAAAAAATACTGTATTTTTTCGAGGTATCTTTAAATAATAATTTATGATTAGATTAAGCTACAGAAATGACAAAATTATATTGCAGTTTTCAAGTTGTCTTTATTATGAATAATCTTTAGTTCTCACCTTATCCTGTACGGAAGGACGAATTTTATCAAATGCGGCATCCAGGTGTCTAGCACAGATCTCTGCAGGAACTGTCATTCCGCCCATGATTTCACGCAAGGCTTCAACGCCAGCCTCCCTCACAAAGGCTGCAAGATCAGCGCCGGTGAAACCATCACACCTTTCGCTTCTACCCACCTCCTCGAGATTCACATCTTCTGCTAACTTTGGCTTGGTCCCATTCTAGTTGTTAGTAAAGAAAGATTATTAATAATTACAACTATTTGATTATACTAATTTAAAAAAAGCTACTGAAATTGAATTTATTTAGTTTTGCTACACTGTTCAAAGATTTATTATACAGTGAACAAAAATTGTATGCTTAAGTTAATACAGAAAAATTTATCTTGTATCCACCCAACAATTATTTTTAAATAAACCTACCTTTGTGAGTGCCCGTAAAATATCTACTCGATCCGTAGGGCTTGGCAATCCAACATACAAAATTTTGTCAAGTCTACCGGGCCTCAAGACAGCCGGATCAATAATATCGGGTCGATTACTTGCTGCCATTAAAAATACCTCTTTCCTACCCTCAACGCCATCCATTTCGGTAAGCATTTGATTGACAACACGCGATGTCGCCGTACTATCACCTTCAGAACGTTTCGGACACAACGCATCCAATTCATCAAAGAAGATAACACAAGGCACCGAATTGCGTGCCCTCATGAAACATTGTCGCACTGCCTTCTCACTTTCGCCGACGTACTGTAATTAATTTTCAAATTGTTAAATGTATTCCATACACCGATGTGGATTACATCATAAAATTTTAAATAGTTACCATGTTTAACAATTCTGGGCCTTTAACAGAAATAAAATTGATACCAGCTTCGTTAGCTATCGCCTTAGCCAACAATGTTTTTCCACAACCTGGAGGGCCACACAATAGTACTCCAGTTGGTGTTGTTAGTCCAAGACTTTCAAAGTGTTGGTAATGCCTGATAGGTGCCTGAAAATTATTATACATCATTTAGAAGGTGTGAAAGTTATTTGATTAAAAATCTGTAAACTAATTTACAAATGCAGTGTATAAGGCTTAATTAATATTTATTAAAGATTATTGCAATTTTAATACCAAAATAGTCATTTGCAACTCCTGACGAATATCCTGCAACGAACCCACATCGTCCCATGTAACATCGGGTACTGTTGCAAAACCTTCTCGCTTAGCCGACGGCTGAACACTCTTTAATGCGCCATCAAAATCTCTTTCTTCAACACATAATATTGCCAGCTGTTCGGGCGAAAGCGGCGGTTCATTGTGGAGCCATGTGAGTATGTCCGTCAGTTTTCTGCAACTCTCGTCTACTTGCATGTTTGTCTCGACCTCTTTCGGCTCTTCCTCTCGTGCAGAAATTTCAGGAGGTGGAGTTGGAGTCTTTTCAGGTGAGATAGTGGACACATCTGTTATCTCATCGGGAATTTTTGGTTCGGGTTGAGGACCTTCTATTGGCGCCGATGGAGCCGGCGTCGGTGGCACAGGCGGTCGGGCTGGAGTTGTTTCTGGAGATGCTGGGGTTACTGGCATTTTTTCTTCTATTTTTAACTCATCCTGTAAAGCTGGTGCTTCACCTACATAAATAAATGTTTTTAACAGATTTTTTATTTACGATTTCTGGTAATTTAATTACATTGCACATAATACATTTTCTCAATCTTTAAGTTAACACTGTTATGAATATCAAAAATTCTACTGAGCATTGTACTACAAAATGCGAAAGAGAATTTATTAATTGCTTTTCTTCGCATTCACGTAAAATGATCTTACCATCTTTTTGATTATCAGTTTTTTCTGCAGATTCTGGTTTTGCAGATTCTAGTTCCACAGGTTCCTCTACTTCTTCTATAACTACATCTGTAACTTCTGGTTCGATAACTTTAGATGGCTTTTCCTGTTCATTTTCAACAACTTTTTCTTCAATTGGTAATTGAATTGGCTTCATTGGTTCATCTACAGTAGCAGTAACTACAGCACTCTTCTTTAGGTCATCAAAAGTCCTAAGGAATATGAAATTTTCATTACTTTTTGGAAATATAATAACAAGTTTGTTTAAATTCTATTCAAAGTAAAGGATCGAAAATTTAATTTTTTATTCTTTAAATAATTTTCTCTTTAACTGATAAATAAGAAGTCTTCTTCCATTATGTGATATTGTAACATTTATATTTTATTTACAGAAGTAGATTTCTGTTTGTTCAAATAAATATTTCATTAATTCCCAAAAAAAATTAAATGCAGTATTCTATTTCACCTGTTTACAGCAGCCATCGCAGCTTCTCTGATTAGAGCAACTAAATCAGCTCCTACAAAACCTGGAGTAAGAGACGCAATTTTATCTAAACTAATTTCTGGAGAAAGGGTCACTTTGGCTGTATGAACCTTTAATATCGCTGCTCTTGCTTCTTTGTCAGGAATTCCCAAAGAAACCTCTCTATCAAATCGACCAGCCCGGCGTAAAGCTGGATCCAATGAATCAGGTCTGTTTGTTGCTCCCAATACCAAGACTTTATTTCCATTTTCTTTGAGACTCAATTCTGAAATAATTGAATAAAATTATTTACTGATATAATAAATTCTGTTTTTATTATTCAACTAACAAATCAATTTATATTGAAGTTGTCTAAACACAAAAAGTTTATCTTTTTCTTACCATCCAAACATGACAACAACTGTGAAACGATTCTTCTTTCCATTTCTTTTTGGGCAGTTGCTCTATGTGGAGCAACAGCATCAATCTCATCAAGAAATAGAATGCATGGTGCTATAGCAATAGCCTGTTCAAATAATTCTCTTATTCTCTGTTCACTCTCTCCAGAAACTCCTGCAACAAGCTCAGGAGCTGCCACTTTCAACAGTGGCATTTGTAACTCCTTAGGAGCCAGGTGAGAAAAATTAGTTAGACACTTAATTGAAGAAATATTGTTACATAAATAGTTAAATTTTTTTTTCAGAATTCACAATTTTCTTAAAATAACACTTTTATAATAATATAGTGACTATCTATATAAATTTTGAAGATATTTAATCTTTATTCACATCAGACAAATGGGATTACTTTATATATCTGATTAAAATATGGATCAAATTGCTTAAATAAGTAGCTAAAGCTTTCTGTAAATACAAAGAATATAAAATAGTACTTAAAGAAAACAGGATTCATAAATAACTGATATTTAATTCAATTTAGTAGTTAACTGAGATGTCTGAAGTTTGAGAATTGTCTGACTTATGAAACGAGTTAATCGAACAGAAATATTATTTTAATATATCTTTTACAAAAATTTCTTTTATGAAATTTACTTAAATACGTAAAATTATATAGATACTGCATTCTGATGTAAATGTAAAAATGTAATACATACACCTGCAATTGCATGCGCTAATAACGTTTTTCCACATCCCGGTGGACCATGGAGTAAAAAACCTCTAGGTGGTGAAATCCCAAGTTTTGTATAAACTTCTGGATGCTTCATGTGAACCAATAAATTGGCAACAGTCTCTAAAACTTTTGTATTTCCTCCTATATCGGAAAATTTCACTGAGGGTTTGATAACTGGAACGTCTCTAGGTTTCTTCTTAGTCATCCCTCCAAAGTCATCAAAGGGATTTTCATTTTCTTTTTCGCGAGGCCTCTTCCTAGACTTTTCTGCACGATTATTTTTTGATTGTACATCCATCAGTGTTTCTGGAAGCTGATGTAATATTATTAGTATGAGTAACAGCAAAATATTGCTATACGACTTCTACATTGAATAATATGAATACTTTATTATAAAGAAAAAGTCATTTTATTTTATTTTCAATTAATTTTCTATTGTTTAAGACTTATTAAAATATTTACATACAGTTACTTAAGTCTCTTACAAAAAGTATGTATCAGGGTAAAAATCTAAATCGTAGTCAGTAAAAGTGATAAATATATTTTCCAGATCTATTTTATTAGCTAATTTTTAACAATGTTTTTGTTCAAGTTTTCTTTAATCAAAAGTTATTCATACAGCATTACAGTTTGACTATATTCTATGCTTATAAGACTTTTCTTAACACTTTCACTTCTGACAATGTGTAAGCATTTTCTGCTCCAAACATCATTTCAGTTACTTTTTTTATTTATTGTATAAAATGAGGAAGTAATCAAAGTTAACACTTTCTAATGGTAATTTTCTTCTTCTGCACATATTTGGCAATAAAGGTATTGAACAGGAATCGATTCCGAAGAGTAAAAGTAATTTTTTCAACTTGTTTTAGTTTATATTGTAATTACTATATACTATAATATGCACAAATACAGTTTAAAAAAATTAATGTTTTTTAGCAACAATTAGCCTGAATTCATTACTGCTGACAATGTATAAGCATTTTCTGCTCCAAACAGCATTTGGGTTACCTTTTTTAACAATTAGTTTTAAATTTTTTCAATATGATAAATGAAAGGTTTATGACATTACACAGTAATATTTGCATTAAAATGAGTATGTACCATATTTGTACAGCACTGGAAGAAAATGGTTTCTTCCAGTGCTGTACGGATTATGAACAAATATGCTATGTATCGCACCATGGGAAAGAAAATTACGGTACATATTTGTACGGTATAGCAGTGAAAGTGTTAAATAAATAAATAAATATATCTTTCTAATTAAAGCTTTTAATCCTTAGCACTTCAAAAATAAAAAAATGTTTAAAATGTTTTGTACAAATAATCAAATAAAAATAAAATACCTGTTGATTGGTTGACTTATAAGTTTCGGCAATAGAGCATAAATGTGGTCTTTTTGCCACATGTGTAGGCTCAACTTCCATACTATCCTTGTTGGGCTTATGAGACGTTGTTGTACAAGTTTTAGTCTGATCATCATCACTGCTTATGTCAATTAACTCCTTATCACTTGAGTTCCCATTTTGTCTTCCTGAAGTTTGGCGCTTATACGTCTGAAGGTATTCGGAAGGCATAGTCTCAACTTGTGGATCGGACTAAAATGAAATAGAATTATCTCCATATCTAATGGTATTTTAATTTGTTGAAAGAATTAATTCAACTGTAAAGAGAATTATTAATAGTTTTGTATATCTGATCGAATTTGAAAATTAGAGATGCAATTATTGTATTAACTTAACAGTCTTCATACCAAAGCTTTGGAGGAAGCTTGATATATGATATATGATCGATAAATTAAAATTAGATTTTGCACTAAATTTTTATAATATTTAAGTCTCACGCAAAATATATAACAGGCTTTTTTTCCTAGCAGACCGAAAGTACCACTTTCTCTTCTGGAGCATGTTTGCAAATGTTGTATTTTTGTCCTCACTTGGCAGTGTATTAATAGTAGTCCTCACTAGGCACTAGGCAAATAATAGTATACGCTACTCAGGAGGAAAATTAATTAGTCCAGATCTCTTATTTACCTCCCTTGGCTTCGGCTCAAGTGTCAATTTACATAAGTTCTGGACTGTCCAAGTTTTTTCTCCATAGTGGCGTAATCTAGAATTGATCTTTGGATGGCATTAAAGAGATCTATATAGATTAACTCTAAGATCTTAAATTAAATCTGTAATTAGAATCACATTTCGATTTATACTTGTGAGTTTAGAAGGCTTTAAAAATGCTGTAACATACATAGTGATGTGTATAATATGTACGATATACTATATAATGCTAATATATAGTAAATCGTACAGTGTATGCAATAGTTGTAGATTACCACCCTAGGGAAGAAAAAACTTGGACAGCCCAGAACTCCTGTAAATTGGCACCCAAGCCGAAGGCGAGAATGGCAAACACGAGGTCTGGACTGGCCAATTTTCCTCCCAACTAGTGTATACTATTGTTTTGCCTAGTAAGGACATAAATCCAACATTTTTGAAGAGGCACCAGGAGAGAAAGTGGTACTTTTGGCCCGCTAGGCAAAAAAGTATTTTTTTTAATGTATCCCATATTTTTAAGAAAATAACTTTAAGTGCTTTAATGTTTTATAACTAAAGGAAATATATGCAGCTTAATTCAAAATTTTCCAATTTAAGTATATGTAACAAAAATAGAAGATTCCATTTGCAAATTCTTATTCAAGGTCATTCCAAGATCAAATCCATTTACTAGCAGATATTTAAAATTGAACACTTTATGATTTTTTAGTATCGGAAAACTTAAAACAAAAGATTTATAGAAAGGAAGAACATAAATACCAACAAGTTACCTCAATGTCTATTTCATCGTCATCATCTTGCCAATGTGAATCTGCTTGTCTAGTCAGATTCTCTGTTATTTCATCATAAGCTCGACGGACCATTGCCCTGAATGGTCCACGCTTCTTACCACGGTAATCACGATACTTTCTTTGTAAATGATCTGCCATTTCAGTTACATCAATATATACCTTGTCTTCATTTTCGTACAAAAACTAAAATGAGATAAGAAAATAAATTATAATGATTCTATCTTAAGCTTGCAACTATAGTTTTGTTTTGTTGTTCAAAATTTCTTGGACAAAATATTAAGAAACCTTTGAATTATTATGTATTTGAATTTGGTATTGCTGAAATTCAATAATACAATTTTCCATTTATGAGATTATAAATAAGATTCTACAGATGTAATTATAAGTAACAAAGATTATTAAAGAAAATGATATAGTAATGAATTCAATCATTTAAACAGTCTTCAAAAGCCATTTAACTTGTGTAAATGAATAATCTATAAAAATTATAAATAGTTAATTTATGATTTAGAAGGATGCTGGAGCTAAAACTTTACATAATGATGCAGATGTCAACTATTGTAACATCTATTATTATAACAGTGTAAGGTGACAAAGCATCTTTTTTATAAGAATAATTTATATTTAATATTATTTGAATAGTACTTGTCATGTCAATAATATGAAGCGCAAATTTGTTATTTTAAGTCTAATTGCAATTCCAATATAACTTTTTATACTGCAAGAACTTTACTTTTACTTTACTCATGCAGATGAAATATATTTAATGCATACACATTTTATGTCAAACATTATTAACTATAAAAAAGGGACTATGCTTCAATTGTGGAGAAACAAGTTGAGAAGCTATATGTGGTAAAACATTTAAAAAAGTATAGAATACATTTTTAATTTCTTTGCTCAAATCTTTTTATTATTTTAAACTACCTGTTTTTGATTGTCAGAAAAGCATTATTCATTGACAAATGAATTATTTGCATTAGTTTTTAACCTTAATTTTTCAATATATAACAATCTTTTTTAATCTTAATTTATGATTGCAAATTAATTTTAGAATGCAGAATATGTAATCATACAATATTCTATATAAAATAGAAATCAAATCTAATTTTTTTTAATTTAAAGATAAATTTGAGTCAGATCATGAACATATAAAGTAAACATTTATTTGTTCCAGCATAGCAGGTACTATAAGTGTATACAAACTATACCAAAACTTACTTTGCTGAATAAAAGATAAAGCTGCTCCTTCTAAGATTAACATCATCTTAATTTAAGAAGAGATACAAATAAAAGTTAAACAAAAAGTGCAGGTTTAAAAATAAATACTAAGCCGCAGCGTTACCGCATAATTCGCATTTCGAATGTTGCTAAAAGCATGGCGTCGCAGTGTCCGGCAGATCAAGAAGCGAACAAAATAAAGGGTATCGCTTACCGTTTTCACTCGGGAGATGATCAAGGGGTCGCGAAAGATTCGTCCAACAGCCTCCTCGATTCGCACCTTCTCCGTAGGCTTTATCATACGTCTCGCAGCCGCATTATTGCTGTTGTCCATGCTGGAACTCTGCAGCGGTATTATGTCGATTGAGGAGTTTAGCTTCTCCAGCTTGTGCATTCTACTCCTCGTGTCTAGCGAGGCTTCTTGATATTTAGCAAATCCACTCTAAACACAAAATTCTTTTTCGCTATTTCCGCACACCGCGTCCACGACGCGTTTCTTCCTTCGTTTTCTATGCAACCAAGATATAATGCTTCTGTATGGGTTTTTACATCCCTCCCAAGTCCCAAAGTACCAAACTAATCTGCGCCCGTGGTATAATGCTCTCTAACCTCAAAAGCCGCCTAAAATGTGCGCGCGCCACTGCACGTTTACAATACTGTACCTTCGTTGACGTACTACTATAGTATAAACCCCTCCGCTGTAGTTGCGTGAGAAATTGATGCATGCGGCATGCGGATATCAACGGAGCAGTCTAGATACTATACCTAGTACAAACACTACAAATCTGCAATACCTATAGGTATTGGCTATATATGGGCTTCTATGAATTCAAAGACAATGTGACAGCTACTGAGAACATAATGAGTAAGTAAAGTACTGAGTAGCAAGCTGCCATTTTTATGTATAGGTAGTGGAGAATCTGATAATAGGTTGATGGAATCGTAATCATATACTGGTGTGGTCAATCAGCAGACGTGATTCGTGAGTTGTGAGGCTTAGTCTGTTGAATGTTGACTGAACAGCTTTGACTTATGGCTGTGTACCACCCAAAAAATAAGCCCGAAATAGCCGGCACACCATTTTCAATGTTGAAGAACAAAATCTATTATTTTAGTGATTTTTTGTCAATTATACACATAAAATTTTTTCTGTAAAATTATAGCGATTGTCTAAATTGTCACAGATCTCAAAAATAATTACTTCCCATTTTATACCTTACAATTCACAGATATACCTACCGGAAATTTTCTTGCTAAAAACGCAATTTCTTGAAATCATTTGAAATACACGCGCGAGTCAACGCAACTAGACAGTAGCGCCGTACGTGTGTTAACAATTGAACTTTGATATCAGATTAAATTTCGTCATATTTCGTCTGGATTGCTGGATCCATATTCCAACCTATACTTATTCGGATTTCGGAAACGTGAATCGCCTCTTTTCTTTCCGTTTATCTGTCGTGGGGGCCCGACGATACTTACTGATAAAATGGTAAATATATATTCTGCACATAATTAGAACGTGACACCTTTTATTATTAGTCTTAAGTTTTTAAACTTGTTCGTTGACTTCTTCAAAGAAACATTTTTCATACATTAATTCGCAAAGTTACCGGCATTTAGTTTTCAGTATTGAGGTTAAGTCTATGAAGACAGCATAAGACGGCATGAGGCCACTTTTTAATGACCTTTTTAAACCTTTTTTCATTGATAAACAAACTTCTTTCAACTTCATGCTAATTTGCTTACGTAAGTTTTTATTTCTAAAGTATGGATTCATACTGTCACATATTTGGAGCCACGAATTTGTTGCTTAAAAGGTTTTTGGTTCTATATCTTTTGGAAGCTCCAGTACTTAGATATTTTATAGTTATGTAAAACGTTTTCCATCTTCAATTTTATTCTAATTAATTATCACCACATTTTTATTTTTGAAGTTTATGAAAGTTATTGATGTCTTTATCTTTATACCTTAAAATACTTTTGTAATAAATTATTATTAGAAAATGAATAAAAATTTGTATAAAGAGATATTAAACTATATATTGGTTTTTATAATGTATTTTTATTTTCATTTATAACATTTTCAAAACATGTTATTATATTATATTGTATGATATTTATTGAATGAGTACATATGAGTAACAAAATAATGCTTTATTTAGTTGCTAAAATTTTTATTTACATAAAATTAAAACAATATCATTCTTTATCAGTTTCAGAATTTTGTGGTATGCAAGTCCAACCTATCACGTATAGTTCAGTCAGCCCATGCACGAACAAAATTTAATACCTATTATCAAAATAGTTCAATACCAAGATGTTTTTCACCATGCATACTTTCAAATCAAAAAACGTGTACACAAGATCAAACATGTCGGTTCTATTCAGCTCAGAGAAGGCCTGGCTTTATTTCAAAGTTTGTCGAGAACATCAAGCAGGAGATGCAAAAGGACAAAGAAATGAAGGAATCTTTAAAAAAATTCAGAGAAGAAGCTGAGAAACTTGAACAGTCTGATGCACTTAAGTCAGCAAGACGAAAATTTCAAAGTGTAGAATCGGAAGCCAGCAAAAGTTCTGAAGTTCTTAAGGAAAAAATTGAGGGTTTAAGAGAAAAGGTATGAAACATTTTTTAACATTTGCACAGAACTTACTTTAATTTATCTACTTTTTTATTCCATTATGGTGTTAAAAATGTTTTAATTTCTAATTATTTTTTTTCATAAATGTATTTTTAGGTCCAAGAAGTAATAGAAGAAGCAAGCAAAACTGAATTAGGGAAGAAAGCTGGTCAAATAGGTGAAGAATTATCTAAGTCAGCAAAAGGAGCAGCTGAAACAATATCTGAGAAAGGCCAGGCTCTTGGCAAAACAGGAGCTTTCCAAACGATATCCCAAACTGCAGAAGCAGTTCGACAAGAACTTGATCAACATGGAATTCAAGGTCTGAATTTAGCAGTATATTATCAAACATTATAAAATCTAAAAACATTGCATTATTTAAATACCAAATTATATATTGATTTAATAATTGATTTTATTACTGATTTATACAGTAATTAATAAATCATTCACTGACATAGTGAACTCAAATATTTATTTTTTTTAATTTTGTATTAGGTAGAGTGTACAGTGCACCAAAAGTGCTAAGGAAAAGGAAAGAAATTGTTGATACAAGTGAGGATAAACCAGTAGAGGCTAACTTTGATGCTACTGGAGTGGAACTGCATAAAGATTCAAAGTTTTATCAGTCATGGCAAAACTTTAAAGTATGTTTATTTCTATTTAATATAATTATATTATAAGCACAAACTATATTTTTAAATGAAAATTTTACCATAGGAATATTTCAATAATAATAACATATTGTTAATCTTACTTTTTTTGGAATTTCTAATAAATTCCAGGATTTTTATGCAATGAAATTGTTATATGAAATAAATAATGTGATTAGGTCTTAACGATTAAATGATATTAGTTTCATTTTCAAATAAAATAAAATGTTATGGGGATTATTAATCTATTTTTTTATATATATAGGACAAAAATCCATATGTCAATAAGGTGCTTGATTGGAAAATTAAATATGAAGAATCAGAAAATCCTGTAGTACGAGCCTCCCGATTGCTTACAGACAAAGTCAGTGATATGTTTGGAGGTCTTTTCCAGAAAACAGAGTTATCAGAAACTCTTACAGAGATCTGCAAACTTGACCCAAGCTTTGACAAAGTAAAATTTCTCAGGGACTGTGAAACTGATATTATTCCAAATGTGCTCGAAGCAATGATTCGTGGTGATCTGGAAATACTGAAGGACTGGTGTCACGAGGCTCCTTACAATATCATAGCTCAACCAATGCAGCAAGCATTAAAACTGGGTTACCGCATGGACAGCAAAGTTTTAGGTAAATGTTTGTTGTAACCACACTGCATAATAACAGTTTTTAACATTTTTGATCTTCTCTTGAAATCGAAAATAATGAATCTCTTTAACTTGAATATGATTTTTCATTTGCAAAATTTTTATTTAGTTTTTAACAGAATAAAATTAATGTTTTAAATTAATCGGCTTTATATAATTTTTACATTGACGTAGAAATTTACTTTTATTAAAAATAAGAATGTTCTCTAATAATAGATGATTCGAGACCTAGGTTCGGAAACTTGTTAATAATTGAAAATTAACATAGGTAGTACATCTATAGACCTACTAGATTAATAGAAGATTTCGACTGCAATTAAACAACGATCATAAATAGTTCCATTTTAATTTTCAAACATGAGTTAGTTACATCTCAATTACCCTTCGGTTTTACTCTACTCATCTTACTCTATTGCAAAATTTTTATTTAAGAATTCAGTTTGAGTGTATTTTTATGATATAACTTAATTTTATAAAGTTATAAATAAAAATATATTTTTTTTTAATACTTCATTATTATTTGTTTTAGACATCGATAATGTAGATCTAGTAATGGGAAAAGTAATGGATCAAGGACCAGTGTTAGCCATCAGCTTCACATCCCAACAAATAATGTGCGTGCGGGATTCGAAGGGCAAGGTTGTCGAGGGTGACCCCGAAAAGGTCATGCGAGTCAACTACGTCTGGGTATTGTGCCGAGATCCGGCGGAGTTAAATCCGAAATCTGCGTGGCGGCTACTTGAAATCGGCGCTAATAGTTCTGAACAATTTGTTTAAAGGATAAGCGAATGGAGCATATCCATCGTTTAAAGCCATAAAAGAGAAAATTTCTGTGAAATTTGTTTGGCTACCGTTGAGAGCGGGAATGAAGTCCGCTCTTTGTGTTCTGCAAATAATGTACAATAGGATGAATTGTAAGAAGAAGATCAACGTAGCGGGTGCATAAAATATTAAGGTTGAGCTTTATATATGACTATTTTTGAACGTTTTGAAAAAATTCCATATACTTGTATAAAATAGAAAAAAAAATTTATGGAGTTGACATGTTAAAATTACTTTTTCATCAAGGATTTCAGTTTTTAATATGTTACTTCCTTAAGAAATATATTTTAAGATATTTGTATCAATAAAGGTAGATAAACTTGTTATTGTTATTCAAAATACAAGTAATATTAATTATTTACTTGCAATATCCACTAAAACTATTTTTAAACATTTGATTAAAGTTTAACTAAAGTTCATAGTTTTATAAAGCTAAATAAAATAACTATGGTTAAACGCTTTTAGTTCATTGTAAATTAAAATTTATATTGCAAACTTTAATGCACGTGACATAGTAAAAATCTTGAGTGATCTATGCTGAGAATGTAACTTACCACCTAGAGATTTAAATAAAATATAAAAAACAAGTAATATTACAGATAGCCATATTAGAATAAATTGAATTTAGTAAATTTATCTGTAATTTTTTAAATTGTTTTTTATATTTATATACAAATTAAGTTAGTAAAGTTATGTATATTAGTCTCATTACATCCTTTGAAATTTTCATCATTATCAATTACTTAGATTCAAACATTTGAAATATTAAACGTCAAAATTTAAGAAATCTATTTGATGAAATCATAAATTGAAGAATTTTAATACTTTATCAGGAAAAAATTTAAATTAGAAAAATATTAATCAATTGACCATATAGCTCGACCTTAAAATAAAAAATTATGCATGACTATATTAAATGTTGTTGAACATTGGACTAAACGAAAACTGTAAAAGGAGATGTAATATGTGATCAAGATATCTAAGAAAAGATTTTGAATTATTACTGTACATAGAATAATAATATATATACATATATACATATATACATATATATTTACGTCGTCTAAAATACAACGCTGAAAACGTATATTTATATGTTTGGAATGGAAAATGTAACTATGTATGAAAGTCGTAGAATCATTTTCTTTGTAAATACATGCTTTTTTTATAAAAACAAATGTTACATATTTTTCGTCATTTTTATCACAGAATCGATTCCCGTATAAAGGAGTATCCAAACTCTGACCCCTATTGAAATCACAAGGAAAAAATACGAAACTTACACTATTATTCAAAGTATAAAAAGACATTTAATTAGAAAAAAAGAAAAAATAACCCCCTCACTTGACGGAATGTTTAAAAAAAGACTGAGATGATTGTTCTCTATGTTTAAGGATGTTCTGGCTATAAAATCAAATACAAAAGTTAGTCAACTTTAAAAATTAGGCTTTTATGATTTTAAATTACAGTTTTATACAGAATTATACTAGTATTGAAGATTGAAACCGGTTAAAATTGATTTAAATGTGTTTAAAAGTATTTTCTGACCATATAAAGATTAATTTGACAAACTTTTGGCTGCGTATTTGTTTTTTTTTTTACCATGTTAATCCTGAATTGATTCGTTTATAGCTTTTGACATGCATTTTTTATGGTTATTGTTATTGCTAATCAGTTATTGCTATAGAAAATTTCAAGTAATCGACATTGTTTTCTCCTTAGTTTTTCTCGATTGTATATGAATTTCGGTATCAAATCGATAGATATTCTATACAACGCATGCTAAATTGACATTTACACTAATCAATAACTTTATACGAGTTTTTCAATCCTTATAAAATGTTGTGGGTGATCTTGTATTGTTAAAATCTACTTATTTACAAACTTTCAAGCTTGTGTCATCGTTTCGCCTACATACAGCCAGAACATCCTTAGTACGTATAAGTAGAAACTGATGGGTTCAACTTTCTCGTCATGTAAACTCTATTAAATTTAATATTCCTTATGTTATATATGAGGCGTTTCACGTCAACTCTCCAAGCACGGCGCGCGAGCGCCAAAACACGCTGTGTTCAACTCGTGTTTAAACTACCTAAATGAACTCAACAAAAATATGTAAACTCAGCTTTCCAATGGTGTAAGTATTTTTTCCGAAATTTTTTATTTTCACCTTTAAAAAATATAAAATATGTTATATCTCGAGAAGTGTATTTTTAATATTTTTTTTAATTCTTTTAATCGAAAGCTGAGGAAATTTTACATAGAAATCAATGTTTTGCACAGAGTGCAAATAATATTTACTATAAGATACACAACGCGAAAAAGAAGACGTACCGCCGCTCCGGCGCGCCCGGCCCGCCTTACCGCGGTGCGCTATCC
>UELV01177058.1:34342-65340 GCA_900490015.1 Megastigmus stigmatizans | reverse complement strand
TCTCTCTCTCTCTCTCTCTCTCTCTCTCTCTCTCTCTCTCTCTCTCTCTCTCTCTCTACCACAAGTGCCAGACGATCTAAATGCAAAATATCCGAACTCTTAGTCCTTAAGGCGTCAAACGCCAACAGTAGATTCGTATCTCGGGACTCTTACAAGTTACGCTCAACACATGTGTTCCTTTTCACTGGAGCATCGCTCGCGTAACGATCTTTTGCAGATAATTTTTATGGTTATCGACCGTTTAACATTTTTATCGCTGGGACTTCAACAAATATTTTCACACCCGACAGTCATTTCATATGTACATTTAAATTTTATCAGCCTTCCGAATCGCCAACTTTAATTTCAATACGTGAGAATCCGTATATGCTTCGGTGAATATCGATTTATCGCATAATTCACCGTCCGCAAAACCACTTTTAAAACGAATAATATTTGTTTTGCACAAAGCAAACAGAAATAACGCTATAACTCTCATGAAGCCCGTTAAAAAAATCCAATCAAGCCGATTCATAAAATTTCAAAATTCCCGTATGGTCATTTACACAACTTATACATAAGCAGTCGCAAAAAAGGAAGCCGAGCCATCTCATAGACTTATACGCGCTATTTTTCTCGAACTTGATTAATCGCAAACTATCGCGTGTCGCGAGCTCAACGCTTGTACACATACACACAGAACGGGAGTTTCTTAGAAAGCGGCGGTGGCGGGCTCTTCTATACATCCGTTGATTAATTGCCGAGAGCTCAAGTCGCTCAATAATCGAGCTCGCGAGAGAGTCTCTCGCGTGATTTATGACGGGAAATAAATTTAATAAACTCTCCGATTCGTCTATTACCTATCCGGAATGTAATCGTTCCCAGCGGATCGTAGAGGATATTTAGAGTGTCGATGGCTGCGTTTATGCTTGTTTGGATTTTCGTCGAGGATTATAGCATATATTATTGTCGGACTTGGGGATGTATAAATGATTGAAGAATCGATCTGAGGCCTTTTTTTTGTAAAGTGTCGAAGATTTCAGTTTACATGAATAGGGCGGCTTGCCTTTGAAATGGAACTAAATGGTGATCTTTTGGTTCTTTTGTAGTCTGGTTTCTTTTTAGCGTGGAACGTTTCATTAGAATTTATATTGTGAAGAGAATCAGTACTATAAACTTTTTATAATTCCATTTATTTAGATCCTAGTTAATGTACGTTAAAAAACCATATACGCATATGTTGTCAAAATGAATTTAAATATTAGTTTAAAAAAAAAACATACCTTATCTTTAGTGCGTATAGAATTTAATATAACATATAACAGATCAACTGAAAAAAAAAAATTATTTATTTACTCAATGAACTTTAAAATCATAATAATTAAAATGGATTGAACAATTTTTTGTTCAGACACATTTAAAGCATTGAATTTGTTTCTAGACTAAGGAAAAAACTCTATAAGAAAGGTCGTCTCAATGAATAAATAATTTCTCTCGAACGACTCGTTCGCTTGGTCGATATTGCGCTTCGTTTGAAATCCGACAAATGCAAAAAAAGACTAAAACAAACTTCTCCAAGTGTCGGTCGAAACAATATTTTAAAGTAACCAGTATATACAAACACACGTAAAGCGAGGGTTTAAAAAATTATAAATAGTTATTTTCCTCGCAACCCCCACGCATTAGTCGCAATTCCGTCGCAAGTACTCCAGTATTCATCTACCATCCATAAAAAGAACTAAAATAAAAAAACTTGGAAAACAAAAGTTATATCCTCTCGAACGAGCTGCGGCTCGTCTATAAATAATTCACGCGCTCCTTTCCAATTTCACTTCAAAATATTACCACACAGCACATAACGAGCGATCCCCCAAACCGCACGCGACTATAGGACGCGAAGTTGCAAATTCAACCCCGCATTACACGCGTGATCGAAACCCACAATTTTCTCCTTCGCCTCGTAAAGTACATCTCGCGTGTATATAAAACCACGTCGGCAGGAAAAAAAGTGCCTCGATTCCGCATCCCTAGTTGACATTAAAAAAAAAAAAAAAAAAAAAAAAAACCCGCGAAGAAGCGTCTCTCCGCTCTCTCTTACTCACTCATAAATTTCGAATGACCATACCTAGTTGACGGAGTAACGAGGGTGAGACGCGAAATCTCGCGGGGACTCACCTCGCCGTACACACATTGTACCCACACCCACTCACCTACCCACACACACACACAGATACTGACTGACGTGTATTATTTCATTGGAAATCCCGCGCTAATCACATACAATTATCGAAGCGCGTATAACTTTGTTGCTGGAGCTTGCGTACAATGTTTCCAGCCCGCATATACAATACAAATATATACATATAATTATCATCAATGCATTGATATCCGCAATTAATGATAAAAACGCACGGGTTGGTATATATCAAACGTAGAGTGGCTGTATCCATGTTATTACACGGAATTCGGGAGGGTTGAAGAAAAGAAAGAAAAAAAAGAAACACAGTCGAAGTGTATCTAGTATATATGGTATCGTTAACGTTGTTCGGAGAGACGTCCGCGGCAACAGTGTATATATAATAAACTTGTGCCACGATGAGCGGCTGCGCCGTCGTATATATACGCGCATTACGTATTAAAGAGATATAGCGGAGAGGAGGCCGACGCCGAAGCAACAGCGATGAGGTTCTTTCGCGGTGTGTACTGCGACGACGTCGTGGCCTGGCATGAATTTTTCATAAATTTCTCGTTACCATCATGTACACTGCACACACACACACACACACACGCACCGATGGTTTAATGCATTGTGCACACGCGTAATATGCACGTCTATGCAGATATTTCGCGGCGTCGTTTGCTTATACGTGAAGCATATGGACTCGCGCTTAGCTCGCGTGATGAGCTCCTTGCTCTCTCTCTCTCTCTCTCTCTCTCTCTCTCTGTGTGTGTGTGTGTGCTGTGTATATATATACATATAGGCGTGTATATAACGAGAGGTTGGCGCGACGTGTGCAGGAGGTAGGCTATTGTGTATGCCTCTATTGTGCAATGCACAAATGAATTATGCTCCCTTCCTCTTCTTCTTCGTCTTCTTGTGCGTGGCGGCGTCTTGCCGAGTCCTTATAGGTCCTATACGACTCACCCTCGCACTCTATGGACGCTACTTTCTGTCTACTCGCCCGACGCGTTTATTCTTTAAAGGCTGCTACTACTGCCGCTTGAGCGTCCGCCTTATAGGTATATGTGTATATATATGTAGCGCGCCTTATGTTTACTGCGAAACTTGGCGGCTCCTGCTGCTGCTGCTGCTGCCGCTGCTTCTTGTTCTACACTTGTTTGTGCTAAACTACCTGTATATTGACGGAGGCAAAATGTGGCTTTTCTTGCATCGAATTTCTGCGGTGCGTCGCTTACTTTGAATATGTTAGAACTTGTGTATGATTGCACCTATTCTATGATCGTTTGTGGAAAGAAAATGTACCTACCTGTCAATGCTATTAATTCTTGTAGATTAGTGGCCGCGGTTCAGTGGAAACGGGTTTTATCTCAACTTATCAGATCGAAAAGATTCTATCTCTACTTTTCAGTTTCAAAGCTGAGAACTTTCCGTTTATATTTATGTTCGCAAGGATCTTCTTGTCTTTTATATCATCTGAGTATAGTTTAGACTATAAGAGCAAGATTTTAATATACAATTTTTCATATAAAATTTAATATTTTTGTAATTTATACTAATTTAAAGTTAAAAGAAGAAAACGAGTTTGTAAGATAGAACTTTTATACCCTGCAAACTTACGATAGAAGGATATACCCATTCTATAAAACTTTTTACAAAATGAAAAATTGATAAAACCTTTTTTCACCTAGTTAACGTACTCTTCTAACCTAACTTTTCACTTGTCATATGAAGAGAAATTTTTCTCTTTACTCGTAAATACCTAAGTAGTATAAACTAAAACTTATCTTCTTCGCTTTGGATATCAGAACCAAAGTCAATGGCTGAAAGAGGTGTAAATGTGATGCCCAAAGCTTTCGTTGTAAGATCTCATTCAAAATGCTATGATCAAGACATAAAATAATTTACTTTTAATACTTCAACCAAGAATGTGGACACGATAACCAAATAATGACAACTATAACGATTTAGGGTGTGGCAACCAAAGAGCTATGGCTCAAAGTATTTGCTTCTTGCAACTAAATACGAGCCAACTTATGACTTTGGATGCCTTTTCTTTCCGTACATTATAAGAATTAAAATTTTCGCTTCAAAAAATATTCAAGTCATATAATAAACTTATAAGTAACAATAACTTTTTATATAATTTCGATTATAAAAACTAAAAGCAGTATGCACAGATCCTACAAAACTGCTGAGCATGAGAAAAAAATATTCTAAGTAATAATACATGATTTATATATATAACTAAGCCGTATGGCTCCATTTGCTTAAAATATACCTATATAGCATCGTGAAGTTTTAAACCTTAAACACATTCTATATGGTAATACATTAAAATCGTAAATGTGTCTCGTATACGAGAGTCAAGCTTCTCCTCCGCGGCACAAACGCACAACGGCAGTCGCACGATATACATCCGTACCCATAAACGTGACAAATAATAACCTCGTTACAGCTCGAAAGCTCGCTTACAACGCGGTAGTACAACTCGGATATATACCGGGGAAAACTTTTACTTAGTCCGCGGGATTTGCAAAATAAAAAGGAAGAGAAGCATAACGCGCGGCATCCTGTATACATTTAAGTTAAATTTAATGGACAGGAAAAATTGCTTTTTATTCCCTTTTACGATCCCCACTTTTTCGCCCGTGTGTGCCTCGTCTCGCGCGCACATCATCTCTTTCCTCCTCCTCCTTCTCCTCCTGCATCATCGGTCGTTCCTGTTTCTCTCCTCCTCGTCTCCGCCCGACACACACACACACACACACACACATATATACACGTGTATACGTCGGCGAGCTCATGCTGCGTCGTTAAGTTCCGCTAAAGATCTGCCGCTCGGCTGCGCGTACACACGCGGACCACAATTACACATACTCGGGACGCGCGAGCAGAGCATAATAATAATTCGAGCGCATAAGTAATGACAAGCTTAGGCATCGAGGCTCTGTATATGCGTGTACTTAAAAAAGAAGGAGAGGAGAGTGAGAGAGAGAGAGAGAGAGAGCGCACAGGACTGAGAAAGAGGAGAAAATTGAGCGAGAGAAGGAGGAGACGCTGCCGCTAATGTTTGAAATATTTATGTCGGAGCTGCTCTGTTTCTCTTACCACCGCAGACATTGTCGTGGTGTATATATGTGAAAATGCAATTCCAGTGCTATTGAGGTCTCGATGAAAGTATACTATTTAGTTCGCGTCAATTTCATTAACTTACGGAGTGATTAATATGACAGATATACGAGTATAAGATATTTGTTTAAAATTCTGGCGATATATTAATTAAACTAATACGTTTAATTTACTTAATTTGACAGCTTGATCGAACATGAGATAAAAAGCAAGTTACACAGTGAAAAACTGACTAGACTATATGTTATCTGTTGTGAACCACTGAATCTACCTCAAAATCTTACCTCATCGCGTTAAAATTTCGAGATATGCCGTATTACAAAAACTACGAGATATCTTATATTACGAAAGTAAAAAATATTTTGATTATTTTGGTGAGTGGTATTATATGTGTAATACTCGTCGCCTCCCCGCAACGGCTTAGAATGTTTTGGAGACAAAAAATCGTACATGGATGAATTCAAATGAATTAGTATTCAAATAATTATATATGACACGATGGACTAATTCTGATGTCAGATTCAGATTCAGCGGTTCGTAATAGATAAGAATAGCCTACGCAGTCGGATCTCAAGTACAATTAAGATGATACTTTTTTAATCTTGTTGGATTAAGTAAATTTAAAAGTATAATGAAGCAAACTGATGTACATGATGAATGAAGCATTAGTGAACTGAGATTCCTCGTTAGATCTGATAGAACAATCACCATTGCGTTAGCTACCATTTATTTGAAAAAGAATCACAGAGACACATCGTTCATCGATATCTCGGAGCAACGTTTTCTTCTTAAAATTTTGTAATTTTTCGGTTACATATAGGACCTTAAACGTCAAGAGTTGCCATGGTAGGACTTTCTTCCTCCCGCGTTCAAATCAATTCATTCTAAATCACGATGGGGATAGTTTTCATTTTTAAGACAATCGCAGAACGATAGCAAGAGCCTCGTGCAGTACCCACGAAGCCATTACAACCCTACATATACAGAAAGCCATCACAGATAATAGCAGTCCAAATAAACTACATTACCTATACATAATCCGAGCTAATGGACAAAGACAAACGAGTGAACGGTCGTGCCACGTCGCGCGCAACAATAGGATTTCAATTTCCCCCTTTGCTCGCGCGCGGTACTCATCGCGATACACACATTACCTCGGGCCATACGCTTGCACAAGGTCGAGGGGTTTAAGTGATCCAAACAATTCCAAGGCACTTTGTACATACCGTCATCGTGTATAAGCCACACTTTGCCCCCAGGCTTGAACTCTCTAACAATCGTCTCCTATACGTATTATAACAACGTTGGACTGGGACCAGAACGGAACAGCGCCAAGATTAGTACAACTCCTTCCGCCTCTATATACAGATATATATATACATGCACGCAGACACGAGGGCTTGGATATATAACGGTGCATCACCAAGGAGGGTAAAAAAGCATCGGAGACTGCATGGCGCGCATCACGCGCAAGAAGCAACAGAGAGAGAGAGAGAGAGAGAGAGAGAGAGAAGCGAGAGAGCATCCAGATCCTCTCGGCTGCTCTCTCGAAGAAATCCAGACGGCTCGCCGCCATCGCCTCCGTGTTTTCTGTTCCCTGCGATACTCACACACACACACACAGACACTTGGGCGGCTATATGTGTAACCCCGAGGTCAGCGAGCTGCATCGCGTTATTTACGCGCGCTACACACTCGCACCGCCAAATTGTAATTCGCTATGCGCGCACTCGAGTGCAGTGTAAGTACCTACGTGCTGTTATTTATCCCGCGCGAGCTCGATTTACCGAGCGCATACACTGCGTTGTCTTAATGGCTCTGCGTATATATCTATAGCGCAGTTCGAGAAGCAGCTGATTTTCAAGATGTGCCGAGGCTGCGTTATAATCGGTATAGAACGATGGAGGATCGAGTGGCT
This sequence comes from Megastigmus stigmatizans, assembly GCA_900490015.1. Taxonomy (NCBI): domain Eukaryota; kingdom Metazoa; phylum Arthropoda; class Insecta; order Hymenoptera; family Megastigmidae; genus Megastigmus; species Megastigmus stigmatizans. The sequence continues at coordinate 58,132 of UELV01177058.1, read as the reverse complement.
TATGTGCCTTCGATCGGGAATGCTGTACTACGTTTAATATTCACTTCATTCCGTGCGCAATATGTATAACATGATCATTGGGATGCAGGTTGTATAGTCCAAGTTTACCATCCTTGCGCGCATTGTCCTCTTTGAAATTAAATCTTGGAATCATCTTCTGTTCCTAGAATGGACCGGTACGTTTCAATATTTCAATCAACTGAGAATACCATATAGGTATTATATATAAATAATGGTCGTATATGGATGTCGATCCGGTATAATTTAAACGAGTTTGATCAGTCGCAGTAAGTAAATATATATACAAACAAGGATATAAAAGTATTGACAAAAAGGAGTTGAGAGCCCGATGACGAGGCAGATATCTCGGCGTATCTCGACTACCGATATTCGTGGGCGCGATCGCCGCCTTTTGATCGTGACATTTCACGTATTATAGTCTCGCACACACATAGACAGACGCAGCAGATATATATTTTTCGACTTTTTTTGTGGGAGGGCCGCGATTGCGGTGAAAAACTGGTTGTTTTGGTCTGGCGGAAGGAGGAGCTGCTTGGGCTAATTTATCCGTGTAATTAATTGTCTATATAGTATATATAAATAGATTCAATTTTCGAGAGAATCGTTTTTCACGTTCCACTGTTCTCTCCTCTTTCTCCTTTTTTTTTCCTTTCTTTTTTTCTATTCTCTCTTTCTTTCCTTTGATGATCGGTTAGCCGGTGAGACGAGAGAACGTTAGATTCTGTTAGATTCCATGGAGCTATATACCTCGAACGGTTAATATCTATAGTGAAGAAAATGGGAAGGTTAGTTTGTAATCCTATACTAATTGCACAGCGCCGCTTCTCGAAACAGGTTAATGACCGTTAATTTTTTTGATTTAATTATTAATATACCGGCTGCTCGAGAAAATCTTCGTCAAGTGTACACATTTTAAAGAAATTGAAAGATCAATAACGATCAAAAATGAACTTTTTCTTTTGCGCGGAAATTAACTTTCTTCAACGCACACACACACACACACACACGCACTACTTTCTTAGTTTTGAAAATCATCAGCAATACTAAGTATACAATTTTGAAAGTATACATAAGTCTCGAGATGATGGGATATGCCGCGCAAATGATCGCTAACGCAACAGCGAATGATTAACGATTTACATTTTCAAAAGTGCACAAGACAGCTAAAGTGAATGTTTAACCACCGATTTCAGGCCGTAATCGCGGCCTGACAGCGCGTTAAAGATCATCCCACAAATTCAACATTCATTACAAAACATCATTAAATGTTAACAAAAAAAAAGATCAGAAAAAATACACACAAAGAAGGAGCATCAGCAGCAGGAGCAGTAGCAGCAGCACAGAAATCGTATATCCCAAGATTAAAATTCAAATGACTGGCCGGTGTATATATAGCCACTCCACTTAGATTAAACGTTTTTCAAATAAAAGCGTATACTCAGCAGCGGTAGAGTGAGAGAGCGAAGGAGCCATTATCCGCAAATTAGTACGAACCGGTTCGAATCATCATCTCATTCTTTCTCTCTCTCTCTCTCTCTCTCTCTCTCTTTCTCTCTGCTCTCGGCGCGCTCTGCACGAAAGAGAGAAGCCTTAATCTCACGCGGCTGCTGCTGCTGTTGCCTGCCAACGTCGCTGCTGATGCTGCTGCTGCTGCTGTGGCTGCCTTATTACCCGGGCATCAAACAAATACGTGAATCCGTCTAATTAATTTCCGACGCGCGCATGAAAGGCCGACTAATAAAAAATCACGCCTTTCAACTCTGATTCATCTCTGCAGCGCGCCCCGGCCGACCGCTTCTAGTTTGCGGCTAATAATGTCGTATATGGCCTGCCTTTACAAGTTCCCAACTGCTTCTCTTGTGCGGCTATAAGGCTTAATTAAAATACTGAGCGAGATGGAGAAAGGCGCCGAGTGTATGGCTAAGAGCATTTTCCGTAACTGTAATGAGGCGGTTTAATATCGATTACTGCATGGATATGTATGCTGCTGTTCTCGCCTAAAGTCCAGGATTTTTCTTCCTTTCGAGACATTGTATTATTATACTAATTTTAACTGGCATCAAAAACTCCTAAATCACTGTAAATTAATTGTAATTTACGATGGGATAATGGAATGCTTTCATCCTTTAAACGCGAGTAAATTAAAATAAAATTGAATGGCAAAGATGGAAAGTACAGAATAAAGCGGTACAATAAACATCGATTCATTAGTCAAATTTATATGGATATTTGCATAGCAAGACTATGTCGAAAGCTTTCGCATCTGCACAACTCGACGAACAGCCACTGATTTACAGACGATATATTTTCGCGAAATAATTATGAAACTGAAAAGTGCAGGGAAAAAGGATAGATAATAGATAAAAGTTTATTTGTAAAGATTTGCAAAATATATATTCTTTGTGCAATTTTTCATTCTGTCATTATATATACTTTTTAATATTGTCTCATCCACTCGGTCTTTCTTTGATATCACAGCTTAATTATATAGTGAGTTTTCAAAAGTTTCAACTTAAAAATAATATCACAGGGCGCTTTAAATAAAATACTAATAAACAAAAATAATAAAGAAGCGGTATATATCTATCATTCTTAATTAAAAAAAAAAATATAATAATAAAACAACACAAATTACGCATACACTCATCTCACAGAAACCTCATAATTCTGATTCTAAGTGTGCAGTGCAAGTCAACTAAGATTAAACGGACAATGAATCATAGATGGCTAAGAACCAAGATCGAAAAGGTGTTGATAGAGAATCAGAGAGGGCGACGTCGCTATATTACAGCGACTTATTGCGCAATTGGCATCTCATCTAGTTGTCTCAGTTCATAAATCCTCGTAGATCCGGTCCTGTGCGACCGATAATTCAACGCGCGAGAAATGGTAACGAATAGAGAAAGAGCGAGAGAGAAAAGGCGAGAAAAGAGATGGAGAAGAGTTTACATAAGTCGGACGAGTCTCTCTGAAGCTTACGGGCCAAACTGTGTATAATGTATAAACGTGTGCACCGAAGGATTCTTCGAAAGATCCAAAATTTATTATCGCTCTCTCTCTCTCCCTCTTGTGTGCGCGCGCGCGCGAAAAATGTAAGGCAAAAAGAGCTCGCGCGCGCGGTACGAGAAGAGCGAGAAGAGAGAGAGAGAGAGAGAGCGGGAATATCGCGTGAAAATACAGGTATATTATATAGGCGCGCACGTGTATCGAAGAGGGGCCGAAAGTTACTTAAGAAACGTTAAGGAGGCCTTAAGAAATCGAGGAGGCAAGAAAGAGCGAGAGAGAGAAGATGGAGAGAAGGTGCGAAGAGACGAGCGCCCAAGTATATCTAGAGGTGAAGGAAGAGAGAGAGAGAGAAGAGAGGAGAGCTGCTCTCTCTCTCTCTCTCTCCCTCTCTCGATAAGACGAAGATGAAAAGATGAAAGGCATTCCGCCTTGAGCCTCTGCCGCCGCCGTGTCTGGTCATCAACACCCGACTCTCTCTCTCTCTCTCTCCTCTTCTCTCTGCTTCGCCAGCGCGAACGCGCGGTCTTTTCGCTCCTCGGCCAGCCCGAGGCTATGGGCACACTTACATATATACTGAACTGCCTATAACTAACGCGCCGTAGCGAGCAAAGAGCGAGAGAGCGAGTGAGAGAGAGAGAGAGAGAGAGAGAGAGGGCTAGAAGACCTCGGCTTGATGGATGGAATTCCTTCTTCTTCTTCTTCGCCTCCTTCTCTCCTCCTGTGCTTCGTCCACATCCTTTGCTGCTGCCGTTGCTGCTGCTGCTGCTTCTCGTACACCCAAAGCCGCAAAACTGAAGCAGAAAATATTAGCAACCAAAGGCACGAATGCTGCGGGGATCGGTTCATAAAGGATCATCGATATATATACGAACGTTTGATATGTGTAAATTCAAAGTGGACACGAGCTCGAGATTAGCTTTATGCGAGCGACGATGTGCCGCGGCGCGATGACTCACGATCTCCTCGCCTGGCTCTTGTTCTACGAGATATTAGTGTATGTGTATGGATTGACTGACCGCTGGACGACGAGACCTCAGTCCTCGACCATGATACTTTTATGACTTTGTAAGAGTGACCATTGCAGGCACGTTTCGCGTTCCGTTAATTTGATGTATCGATGAAAGAATTGATTTTGAATCAGCTAGAAGAGAAAAATTGCTTTACAGCAAAACGTATATAATATAGAGTATAAATCAGTAAGTATATACGACATCTCTTTCTGGAAATCACCAATAACTGTTATCAGCATAACTGGTGGATAACACAGCTCCGAAAAAGGTCAATAGTCGAGATGGCCAAACTGTCCGCGCGCACCATCAGCAATAAAAACTCGACAAACAGCTGCGGCAAAAAATCGCGGGCCTTTATATACGAAAATTAATCGCGTCGAAACCGCAGAACCACCTCTCACAATAATCCGCTTCATGTCGCTCCGGCTCTGTAGTAAAAGAAAAAAAAAAAGAATCTATTTAAGAGTAGCCGCATTACACGTGAAAAAGCAGGTGTAAAAGATCTAATCAGATTTAATCTCTCACCTACCGCCGAACCTAATCGAATATATGTATATATCCGACAGCGTTTCTTTCGCTTCCAAATCGGTAGCTCGAACCCGAAAATTCCCATAAAACGACGCGAGTATTACACAGGAATAAATATCCACGCGTCGGTCTTCTTCTCTATATGTATACGTAGTGTTTATTCACCGGTAGCCGCGGTGTCATGAATATTCCACGGCGGTATATCTTCACATTTTAATCGAGCTGCCGCTGCCGCTGCTTCTGCTCCTTTTCGTCGGATATAATATTTGGGTATATGGGCCGCACGTAGTCGAACCCGTATAAGCTATACTCCTCGGGCCCCCATTAAACGTCAGTTCGCGTTATTGTTGAAAGCGCGCGCGAGAGAGTGCAGGAGGATCATTAATTCATAATGAGGCGAGCGGGAGAAGCCGCCTGCACCTCTCTCTCTCTCTCTCTCCCCTTTTTTCTTCTCTCTTCTTTCTTTAACGTATCACGCGGCGTCCTTCTCTCTGTCCACACGTGTGCGCGGCGTTAATCCTCGGCTTTACGGCGTTGCCTGCGAGATTTAGTTTGTTTAAACGCGCAAGAGAGAACCTGGCGCGAGAGTCAATAAAAATTCGACGTTTCAAGCCAAGGCTCGCTCGTGGATTCGAGGAATATATTGAATATATTTATATACACATGTGCCTTCTAGCCGTCCTTTAAATACATTGGCTCGACGATTTATCAGTTTCGAGCGATGTGTGTCCCGCGCGCGTGATGATATATTGTCTATAACCCTTCGACGCTAATACTACAAAGAATCTGGACGGTAAATCTGCGGTGGAAAACCTCTCGAGGGAAGCTTTATTCAGACGACACATCATATTAAAATATACAAATTCTATGAACGCGTTTCTGTTTACAAAAAAGAAAAAAGAAAATTAAACGAATTTCAAATATGCAATTGTTATTTGAAAAAAAAAAAGTGCACTTGCTTTATTACTTTCGAGTTTGTAACTGCACTTCCGAGAACAAAAAAAAATGCCTCATCTTTTTTATGCCTCGAGGTATATAAGTCGAGATATAAGGCGTTGAAGCAGCACACTCGAAGCAGTAAAACAATTTGCGAAGCGAAGCTGCTGACGCCAGAGATAATTTAGAACTGAAATTACAGGCTCAGTGATAGGCCAAGACTAATTGAAAATACTAATTGCGCCTATGGAGCGCGCGCGTACACACACGACTAACGATCTACACGGACTAGACCCTTTCCTATACGGAAAATCAACTCAATCATTATCAGCTATTACAAAAATAATGAGATTCAATCTTCCCATATATATATATATATATATATATATACACATAACTATTTCTCTATACTCACTGTAACGACTGTCTCGTCAAAAGCTAACGCGAACGGAGAAAAAACTCCTCCTATCCCACACGCGCACGGTGAAATTTTCCTATTATTCTACAAAACAATCAATTCCAGGTAACAATATCGCACGAGCAAGCAAACGCGTTCATTACAAATAAAGCAGAATAAAAGAAGAAGAAAAAAAAACCGAGGAAGGAACGAAACAGTCGCTATACCTGGCTATATATACATTATAAGCAAAGCAAAAAAGTCAAAGACCTCGGCGCGCGTGATTTAACGCTCGAAAAAGCAGCAGCAGCAGTACCGATCAAAACGTTTTGATCGATTCGTTACTCTCGGGATCCGCTCGCTCTGACAATGTTTTGCTCGGATTTTTCAAATCGCGTCTCACGCCTGCTTTTTGCTCGACTACCGCCGCCACCGCCGCTATATATACGCTACTCTCGCTCCCACAGATCAGCCACCCCTCCGAAAATTTAATTAACGAACCTCGAAAAGCACCCGACACGCCTCGACGATCTCTTCCTCTCTCTCTCTCTCTTTCTCATTGGCCGCCGCCAGAGCGAGAGATTATCCGCCGATGCGTGGCGGAGAAAATGAAATTAGAACAAGAAAAAAGGAAACAAAGCGGACGAGCTGCTCGTGCGCGAGAGAGAGAGAGAGAGAGAGAGAGGAAAAAAAAGGGAGAGACGCAGTGGCATCCGAAAAAGCGTAACAAGAAGTAGGTGTGCGCGAGCGAGCTGTTACACGGAATCAGATCGCGGGATAGGCCGACGAGGGTGGTCGATGACTTGCAGCGCAACACCTCGCGCTATAGCTTCTCTCGCCGCCGTCTTGCGCCAGCTTATATACATATAGAGGAGAAAATGGCGCGACGTGTATAATACTCCAAGACGCGGAAATTGGATGCATTTTTCATAAGCTTATCCTGTATATACGGCTTTGATAACTCCTTGCGATCGATGTATATGTATATGGATCCCTGGACTTGTGCGTATATCGATTTTCGATCAATTATACACAAAAATATATAATTTATAGGATTCTTAGCATGCAACGCTAATCAGGCATTTTTTTTTTCAGCCTCGCCTTTTCAAATTTCCCCTCCACGCCAATTAGTTATGAATTTTAAAACCTGTTAATACGTGCAAGTTTATATACCCACCTCATGTATTATACATACATTATATGTATATGTGTACACGTTTTCATGAATATTTCCTTTTCGAAATGCCACCGTATATCTCGTTCCTTATCTTTTTTAATAAGTTTCCTCATATTTTTGTCGCCTGCTCTTCAAACAAGATTCCTATATATATATGAGAACAAACAAAACCAGTAGGATGTTTAAGAAAAGAAAAAAAAGTCCATGTCGTTCGATTAATCATCGTTATTTATTCTCGCTGTCGATACTCTCTAAATAATATGTACAATAATTTATATCGTTTTTGTTTCCTCTACATTTACAAATACTTATACGTTTTTTCTTCTTCTCAGCGCGAGTAGTAGCAGTAGTAATACAATTCTTTTTTCCTTAGCTTTTTTTTTTCTTTGCTGTTTAAGTAGTAACAGTAACTACGAACGAAGACGGATGATACGCATTTTGCCAAGTGCAGCATGCGTGGTTTTTTAAAATTTTTTTTTTGTATAGGTTTTTTATTTTTGTGTTCGTATAGCGCGAAAACTCTTGCTCGCGCTTTATACACGTTTCTTTTGTCGGGAGGATAGTATTGATAAAAGGGGGCGGGGGGGGGGGGGGGGTGGGATAGAAGGGGAAACATCGCTACAATTCACGTTGATCAGCTAAGTCTACTATACGCGCATAATACAAAGATGTCGCCGGTACACTAGAACGCGAACGTCGCCACATTTAATTGCGTCGTTTCCTACCGACGTATCAGATCCTCGAACAATTTCGCCTTTTAAAGGAAAACATGTAAGCTCCGCTTATCACTCCTGTAACTTCATAAAATTGAGTTGTAATAAAATTTAAAGTTTATTTCAAGTATTTTGCGTGTTTCCGGTAGTCAGACTTTATATATAGCATATTCACATTTATAACTCGAAATGTATAAATTTAGATAGCTGCGTAGATACGAAGGATTCGTAATAATCCCTTGTGTTGTAATACTAAAAGCTGTACGCAAAATAATTCTTTGGAAAACTTGAAAACTTTAAAATTATTTCGCGAAATTGTTGAAGGTACCGAGTCTGGTCGAATGCATCGGTAGGAAACGATGAACGCTTTGCTTTTACAAATTTGCGCGCCAGTATGAAATCAGCACCGCCTACTTCTCCGGCCTTCCCTCCACGAGTTTCCTCCAATCGACGTTCATCACAGCAAACCTTATATGCTTCGCACATCTCGGCGCAAGTGCCCGATACAAACAAAAAAAAAAACGAAGCTGAGCGTTCTCACAGATTTTTACTATATAATTCAAGAGTCTTCAAGAATCAAAATTATTAGCTGAAAAATTCATCGTGCTTAGTTATACTCAAATTGCTTTCAAAATTTATTAATGGAATAAAAAAGATTACTCGTTTTTAGCACGACTTACCAACATTATTTTGGAAAAGTGCATTTAACATGTATATAGGTATACGTAATTTATCAAAAGCTTCGCTAAATAAAGAAAACAGAATTTCCATTCGATTTCGCGCAAGTAAGATTCGCAACTTGGTTGCAACGATAGAAAAATTCGAAAAGATAATGAGATTCGCGTTCTCCGCGAACATTCTTAAATCAATCATCGCACGCTCCACTCCCGAATTTTGTTCACAATTTACTCGACTAATTACTGTATACTGCCCGAAGATCGGCCACGTCGCCACTCTCAATCACAACTAAAAAAGATATCTACAAAGAAAGATCATTTACAACGTTCCGCTTCCGCTTGGGAATTGGAAAAGTTCATTCTACAGAACATAACCTCAAACGGATTCGAAAACACAAGAGAACACACTGCGCCGACCGTTGAGTTTGTTCGAAAGCCACGTCGCGCGAGTCTTGCATCCTCGCGTCCGCACGCGCGCGCGATACACCCACTAGTTACAGGGCAAAACGAACGGGAACGAAAACGTCTAGCTAATAAAGCGGCGGTCCGCGCGGGTTCAGGTCGCCGCACCGTAGCTGGGCCTCTGGTGGGCACTGTCACCCAAACTGGGCTGCATCGCGAAGCCCGCGGCGTAGATCGGCCGAGGCATCGAGAGCAGCACCTTCTTCTCCTCGAGCTCCGGATGCATCCTCTTGGGAGGCTGGTGGTGGTGGTGCTGCTGCTGCTGCTGCTGCTGCTGCTGGTGGTGGTGGTGGTGGTGGTGCGGGTGGTGGTGGTCGTCCTGGTGCTCGTCCGGGGCGATGATGTTCTCGATGGTGAAGGGCTTCTTGGCCTTCTTGCCGATCTGCCTGGCCACAAGTCCCGCGGTGCTACCCTGTCCTGAGATCCCGGTCGTCGCCGCGGCCGTCGGCGCCTCCAGCACCAGCGGGTAGCCCAGTCCCGTGGCCGTCGTCGTCGACTCGTCCTCCAGCCTCTCGGCGCTCAGCCGCTCCCGGGCGTAGTAGGAGCTGGCCTCGCGGAAGTTGAGCGCCGCGACCGCCGCCTCGCTCTCGTGGAGCCGGAGCTCCGCCGCCGCGGCCGCCGCCGGCCCGGGGTAGGGGTTCGGACCGGCGGGACTGGCCCCGCTCCCGAGGTAGGCCCCGCTCCCGAAGGAGGAGAAGCTCCAGGAGGCGGCGGCGGCGCTCTGGAGGAGGGCCGCGGTCTCGAAGGCCCCGGCGCTCACGGGCGGGGGCTCGCCGGCCGCGCCCTCTACCAGCCGCTGCCGCGCCTCGGGGCTCAGCAGGTAGTAGCTGGGACAGCTGAGGGCGCTGCCGACCGAGGTAGGGGGCGCTGCTGCGGCGGTGCACTCGGGGGCCCCGGGGAAGCCCTGGCTGGCGGCGGCCGCCGCGGCGAGCATCATCCGCCTCTCCTGCATCTCCCAGCGCATGAGGTCCTCGCGGAGCCGGTGGAGGTTGGCCGGGCTGAGGCCCCCGGCCCCGGCCCCGGCCCCGGAGCTGGGGGGCAAGGAGGCGGGCTCGGAGCCGAGGGAGCCGGGGGCGCCGAGCTCGGCCCGCGGGGGCGGCATGGACGAAGCCAGGGCCTGGAGCTCGGACTTGAGAAGATCCTTGTCGGGCTTGTGGAGCTTGAAGCGCTTGCGACGGCGCAGCAGGCTGCCGTTCTCGAACATGGAGAGGGCCGCCGGGTGGAGGGCCCAGTAGGCCCCCTTGCCTGGACGGTGTGGACCGCGGGGCACCTGCAATCAGAAAGCGGAGGGGCTGCGTTAGAGATCGGCTGCGTCCTCGGGGGCTGGAGGTGCTATATCTTCCAAGGGAGAGCATGGAATAGTATTTGAGATTCTCTCTGCAAAGTTTCTGTTGGGAGAATTATATATATATATATATAGGTTGGTGAGGAATCGAGAAAATGATATTGACTGCTTTGAAATTTAGATTCAGCCAAAATACATGTAGGTATTCCTGAAACACGTAATGTGCACGATGCCATAAATTAGAAAGTGAAAATATAACACAGAGATAGCCTGATATCTATTAAATTTTTATAATATTTTATTACTTCATTAGTAAAACTGGCAAGGGGATTCGTGTTACTGCTTTACAATTCATCTTTAAAACTTATAGCGCGACACTCGAGCACAGACTATAGAAAAATATTATCTAGGAACGACTTATACCTTTACATAAAGGGAAAGGACACCAACGGCTGTAGGTTTTTAACAACCTTCCTTTACCGCCGAAAAACATAACTCTCTCACTTTATGAGTTTGATAATTTTACAATAATTGCATCAATCTCACTTTCGCCTGTAACACGGGAAGCAAGTTCTTCAAAATTCATGATCGTATCTACATGGTCTTATAAATATTCAGATACACAGTACAAATTTTATTTATCAGACTACGTATAGAATTCCATAAACAATCATTGCTATCAGCCCCCGTGTCTAAAATAATCTTATCGATAGTTTATTACACACGGCTAAGGTAAATAACGAAAAATATTGATAAGTAATGAAATAATTACCGATATAATAAATGGCTAATGGCAGACTGGGAGAGCGAGTGATGTGAGAGAGAGAGAGAGAGAGAGAGAAAAAAAGAATCCCTCGCCGCAGCAGCAGCAGCAGCAGCAGCAAAAATAATCAAGTTAAATTAAATTCTGCATAAAGTTACCGATAAATCCACACCGCAGCCGAGAGCGGCCATTACATAAAATAGAAAGTATACTGCCTCGCTGGTATAATTTCATTTAAAAGTTATGAACATACGCTTGTTTTATTCAAGCGTATAGAAAAACTCGATTGTAACTGCCTATTAATGTGTTAACTACCGCGATTTTCATTTGCTGAAATTTACCGTACACCGCGCGAATACAGGTATATATGCACTGCACACAGAGCCGAGCGAATCGTTCCATCACAGCCACGTTAGAAATTTACACGGGGCTTTTTTGCCCCGCGCACCTTATACATACATATATATATAACCTCGAGCCGCTTGGAATATATATATATACAAAAACCGCAGCTTATACGCGCGCCGTATATATTCTTGCATATATATAAAAGGCAAAACGCATAGCGCGAGAGGCGATCGTCCGTGCGGTATATAATATGCGAGGCGCGATATGCGTTCCGCGATGGTCTTCCGTAAGCGCTAATTGTTTGATCGTATTTTAAAAAGCTAATAAAAAAACTTCTCGGAGCGTTTAAATTAATTGCCGTAATATCGCGCGCAGCGCGCGGAGCTCATGTAGTTTGCGCACTTGGATTCCGCCGAATGCGTCTATATGGAGAGTTCAATTTAGAGTTACGAAACTGTACGGCTCGGTCTGGCGGTTGTGTATTTTATTAAGGCTTTTATAACGCAAAAAACTTTTACTTTTCGCGCTGGGGAATGCTTTTTTCGGACACTTCAACCTGTAGACTTAGTCATTAATTGGCCGCTTGTTATCCGCATGATTCACGTTTTCTTTTGCATTTCGGCTAATATCCTTTAGGTGCTATCCGCGCGTTTGAGCGTTCGCGTTACGTGGCTGTGAAATGCTTTATTTCAATATAAAAATTTGCTTAAGAATCCAAAATTATGCGATAAAGTTAAACGGGGGGAGGTAAAAAAACTTATAATCATGCTTACACGAGTTTATGATGAGTTGGAAAATTTGAAAATAATAACGTGGCGTTCGCAACAGCATGTGCGTTGGCTTATGCATAAATAGATATGTAATGAAAAGATTTTCAACCGAGTATATTTAGAAAACTTCATTCTGGTTTATATAAAGCCAGCTAAATAGAGTGAATTTCACGCATCTTCAAGTACACACACGTCTTGCGCAACTGGCGTTAACAACATTTTTTGCCTCCAAAAAAAAGCACACACCTACACCGCACACACTGAAATAATACTTTATCTCGCACTGTTACGCCTCGACTGCGAGCTAATCGACTGGAAACGCCAATTCTTTTTGCCAGTTGTAAAATTAAAAATTACCCTGTACAAATAAAAAGATGCGGATTTAATTTGATATTTCTCATTGAAATTGCACCGCGTGTGCGCGAGTGCGCTATTAAAAACAAGTTAAATAAATTATTCCCGCGGTTAATTGCCTTCGGCGCGCGGTAGCAAACGGACGCTTATTCATGCATTATTGTTGTTAAAACGGCACTATTAAAGATCGAACGACTATACGGAACGAAACGAGGCATTCGTGAAAAGAGAAGAAAAAAAAAGGGAAACGCGGTGTAGCTCGCGGTGAAATAGCTTCGGTAAAACGTGTACATATATACGAGAGTATAGAATGCGCGTTTTAAACACGCCAAAATGACAATCCATTGAGTAAATAAGATAATTATTGCTGAGCGCGTTACTTAATTACCGCTCAGCGCTCGAACGCAGTATATATATATATATACGTTATAGTTTCTCGGCGGCAGCCGATACGATCGGCTGCGTACAGTAATTGCACCGCTAATAACAATTACGCCAGAGACAATGACAGCTGCTACGTCACTGCGCTGTGTACAACACCGAGCGCGCGCCAACGCTTACACTTACACTTATACACACACACACACACACATATATGCGCTCGAGTGTCTTTTAGTCCATGTTGACGCTTTTTTTTCCCCGCCATTCTGCTACAAACAGTTTCTGCGTGTGCCTGTGCATGCGCAGTGTGTTGGATCTAAATTGCCCTTCGACTAATCTGCACAGTTGGAATATTTGCCATTTTTAAGAACGGTCTTAACATATTGCGCGCATGAATATGTTTTTCACTTTGATTGTCGGGGTAAAAATAGATTGCCTATTGTCGTTCGGTATTATACTTGTGCGATAAAAATTCTTTTAACGAATAAAATCTATAATTGTGAACCGCGCGTAATCAAATGCAATCGCGCAACTTATAGTTATACTTCAAAAAGCATTGGCTCTTGCTAGGGTAATTAAAGCAGAAAATCTATTATTGTACCTGATAGCAATATCTGTTTTCTAGTTCACTATTAAAGAGTTTATTAGATGGTTACAAAGGATATGCGTGTGTCGTTGTACAAAAAAAAAGTCACAGAAATTGGAAAAGGCATACTGACACTCTTAACGTAATTTTATATAAAAATGCACACTTTTTTAGATTTTAAATTTAAAAAAATATTTTGACCTATGAAATGTTAAGAAAAGTGTATAATCACTATATGATTTAAATTATCGTGGTCGTGATAAATATATGTATATATAATACGTATAGATATATAGATATGGAACAAATCACGATAAGAAACACCCTTTTTTTATATGCTAACGTGTTTCTTCGTTTATGATTTAGCTGTGTAAAACTTATATTTTACAACAGATTTAAATACACTTATTATGCAAAAAAGAACAAGTTATTTGCAATAGTTTTAAAATTATTATATCGGTAAAATCAGGTTACAAAAACTCAAATTGGTGGATTCAATACAACAAATTTTAAAATGCTATAGTTTCATTATCGTCTACTTCTCAAGAGCTTGCTAATCATTATTTTTTTGCAAGAAGTATCAATGAAAAAACTCAATTATAGAGTCTGCACGAGTTTTTTTATTGATAACTCGTAAAAACTATTCACCGAGCAATACAAACTTATAGGTGCATATTAATTCTTTTTGTAAATGTAGTTTTTTTTTTTAGAAATAATATAGTTTCGGTATGAATTAATGTTGATAATCTACTATTTTAGAAAAGCATAGTCTGAAGCATGAATTGTCCAATTGGAAAAATATATATGACTTACGATGAAAGCAAATTTACCAATTCACGTGCTTAGAACTAGTTAAAATATTTTGAACATTTAATAAAATATACTTATAAGTTACAAGTGTGGTTCTTTTCAACTGTAAAGGTTGGTATTGTACTATTTAGAGATGTTTTCTATTCTATAATAATTTTAAAAACGTTATGAAATGTATTTACCACAAGATAAAAGACGTTAATACTTATCGCACTAAAGAAATTTTTGTAATTGAAATGAACCAAATGATCAATGCATCAAATAGAATAAACTACGACAATCAAATTACCTTAATATGGCACTAAAATTTATTTGAATAAGTGTAATTTTAATAACCGCATTCCATTGTCTAAAAAATTCTATCGCCAAGAATATTTTTCCTTTACAAAGAAATTTTAATGATTGTACAAATCAAGTGAAAATCTCCTTAGGCGATGCACTGAGAACAAAAAATAAATTACCGCAAAGTTTCGTGCTTTTCAGCAAACTAGTCGGACGCGATGCGTTTCAGGTGTTACATTGCCAACGAATATAAAAATGTATTTTTATGCCCCGACGCTGTAAATTCAAAGGTATACTATAGCATTATGTACAGAGCTTATCTGAAATCAAATTATCGTATATTATTATATTATTACACGTTGTTTTATATGAATTTCGGTATACATCCGAGCTTTAATTAATTTCATTTTAATTAAAATTAATGATGTACGAGTTAATGCAAATCATTTGAGACTTCCGAAGCCATATCACGCCACACCTTTGAAATGCATTCTTGTTTACACAGAAGCGAGGCAGTAAATTTTATCTCATAATAGCTCTTTACTTAATTCGTTTCTTTTCCCATCTAATTGCGCAACTTAATCGTCCACCGTCCAATATCACATCGAACAAAATCGTAAACGAGTTTTCCGATTGACACGGGGGCTACCGAAAACAAAAAAACCATTCCCAAGTTTCGTTCGACATTTTTATCTCCCACGTCCGAACGGGACGCTATAAAAAACGTGTTGTTTTCTCTCATAAAGTTTTAACGATCGAAACTGGCAAAGTATCAAAGCGACATAAAGAGTTATCCGAAATAATCCTTGATTATTTCGAGCGTAGCGCAATGCCGGTATTAAAAGTAAATGCCACTATTCGACGTGGCATCCATTATCATTCCTGGCTTCATGCCACGTCTCTCTCTCTCTCTCTCTCTCTCTCTCTCTCTCTCAACATGCATAGATAGCGTAATTCTCGGTTAAACTGAACTACCGGAAAATTACATTGTGTACTTAAATAATGTTTTCGCAATAATTACGGACAATCATAGTGACGTGATATGAAAAATTCAGACTCATGTGCATTGCACAACATCGACCATTGCAGCAGTGCCACTGTATATGTGTGTGTATATGCTATAAAGCCATGTAACATAAGAAATTCATCAGAAATTGCACGCAGCATTATAAATCCTACGGCTCACGCGCAGACTTTGGGGGGATACATTTCCATATTCAGCGCGTATACTCGCTAAGTAAACACACTTTCACCGTGTCTGCGTATGCGGTGTGAAAAATTCGATATTATGCCGCCGAGTGAAAAGTGTGTCCGAATGTTTTCCTTTATCTATGGGTGATATGCTTAAAACATTGTTACGATAGCGGTGTTGAAGGGACAAAAAGTTAAATACGGAGCTTAAAGGCTTTAGCACCGCAATTTAAATTATCAAAATAAAAAAAAATATTGCCACTGTTTTTGGGTATTTATTTATTCACTTCGAGTGCTATTGCATTAATTGGGAATTTCAAAATATGTCGTTATTCTTGAGCTTATATTTCTGAATTTTTTATATCAATGTATAAGTCATAAAATAAATGTTATGTTTTAATTTTTAACGATGTATAATTTTTTATTTGGCAATTACAAAATTATTAAAATAAACAGCTAAAAAAGTTCTGACATTGTATTGTTTATTGCGGTACCTTGAACAATAAAAAACACTTTCATTCAATTCATATTTCCTGTTGTACTTGAATTTTTTTAATAACACACCTATATTGTTATATACAGAATATAATTAATAAAATAAAATAAAGTTTTTTTTAATACAGATGTAGAACTGTTGTATATTATTTTAGACATCTATTTTAAATTCATTTAAGGTATCTATTTGCATTTTATCAGCGCCGAAATGTTTTAATAGTTAAACAAAAAATAACGCATCGTGAGTTTATATTTATATAATATAACATGAGAAGAAATTCACATAGATTTTTATAATTTATAGATTTTTCAACAATAATATTTTTTTTTTTGTTTATGTATACTGATTTATCTCTGGATGCACTGTATATACGTAAAATTATCTTTATACATTATAATCATCGAGTTTTAAGTTTAAAGTTACGTTTCATGATTATTTCATATTAATATAAAATCTTGGGTGATCTTAAAATCCTGAAGAGTCTTAATAAATATATCACTGAAATATTTTTATAACGTAAATAAAGTATTCCACGTAGATATTTTATAATCCGATAAGAGACAATGATGCACTAACAATTTGTCAAAATTCCTTCACTTCCTAATAACAGCACACCTGCAAATAAAACATTTCGTTTGCCTGTACTCTACTCATTTTTCAAATATACTTATATATACACCGCACTTGCATTCAACATCTCCTTATGCACATTACAGAATCACAACACTCGAAATATCCGTGTACGCAAATGTCTCGTGATAAGTCAACGCGAAGACTCTCCACACACACACACACACACACATACACGCAAAACTGAAAATCAACGCGCTTGTTAATAACGCAATAAACGCTCGCAGCAGGTCCGACTTCTTTATACGGCGTATAACACAAACCCGCATATAAACATCCCGCGCACTATACACGTATACATAGGAGCGAGCGTATCTCGAGCAGACGACATAATTCAATTATTAACGCGGGATTTATGCAAATGCACGAGGCTCAGCTTGCGCGCGCGCCTGCAAGAACGAATAGCTCGAGCTCTCTTTCTCTTGCGGCGAGATATCAAGGGGTATAATTGGCCGAGGGTTCGCACCAATGAAATTCTTGTGCAGCAACGGCAACGCGCCAGTACAGTAGTATATATAGCGGCTCAGACTCGCAAGCTCTCTTGCTATATACCGAGCGCGGCGATAGTAAAGAGAGAGAGAGAGAGAGAGAAAGAGCGTCGGCCGGCCGCGTGTGCAGGTGCGAAACAGATGGCTCATATGCATTCGCGAGCTGCTGCCGCTGCAGCGTAATCATACTTTGCGTGCCGGCGCACACATAGTTCGTGCTATAGCTTATGTACGCGTGTACGTATACATGTGTCTGTATACTGGATGCTCGTTGAGCTCTTTGTGTGTGTGTGTGTGAGTATGCCGGAGGAGAACCGCGAGTTCAGACTCGAACACCTTGCGACTGGTAAGCTGCACGACGACAGCCCAGCGATCTGGCGAAATTTGCGTATTCGTGCGTCGAGTGAAAAAAAAATGGACGCGAGGATTGGATTAAGCGATGTATATACTTGTACTGCAGTGTTTAGATGGATTTAAAGCTGAGCGAGAGTTTTTTCTTTTTCTTTTTAGTGCTTTCTAGGTAAAGCGTGATTCTTGTTAGATTTACATGGAGAGTGTGAAATTTTTGAAATTTTACGAGTAAAAGATTGTTGATTTTCTAGCTTTATTGATTTTAATGATGAAATGTCTACAAAACACCTTATCGCGTCAGATTTATACATACATAAAGTCGGTTATTCGTAAGAAATAAAAAAATGTATGTCACAGTGTATTTTAGTGCAGTATATATGAAAAAACTTTTGTATCAAAAACAATAATAGATTTTTCAGTACGTTAGTATTCCCTGTAGATTGATTTTCCTTTTCAATGGGCATTTGTGAAGCAAATCGTATGCAAACCTCGCATTATGAAATCTTAACAACCGCACATTCTCAGTTGAAGAAATATGTTTCGCTAATCCTATAGTTTGTATGTTATTCATGCCAACTTGGATTTATCTCGCTCAAATATCTATGTAAAACGTGTGCGAATGTATTGTATAATATACCTTTTGTGCATTGCTTAGCTTCCATACTTTAGATGAAATCACTTTTATAGCTTTAATTTTCATTATTATAATAAGATTTTTTTATGCGACCAAGTGCAATAAAGCGTCGTAAGAAAATGCTAATTATATTATAAAATGAGATAAGATCCAAATGTGTATATTAAAATGAATAAGAAGAGATTATTAATTGTGAAGTGTTTACTATGGAATTTCAATTAACCGTGTATAATTAGGTATTTGTTTAATCTGCATTTGCATAGTCGTAAGCATATATAATTTCTAGTCAAGCATTTACTATGTTAAAACCCAATATAGCACAAGCTTACGAAAAACCTATTATACTATATGAACGCACATTTTTAATATAGTAAAAGACACGAATATTTTAAAATCTTATAAATAGCTAGGTGGTTTAAAATGATTGTTTTATGCCAATTTATGATATCCCATCTCTAAATTAAGAAACCATCACAATTAGTTTAAGAAGAAAAGCCCAATAACAAAAGTCCCCAACCATACGTAAAATTTTTTATCAATGTTTTGTACTCTATCGTTCGATGAGTAAAGCATGGTTAAACCAACTAGATATGGGCCAATTCCAAAGCTACAACAAATCATCAAATAAGAAAGCCAAAGATTACACGCGTGACAATCCTTTAACGCGTCCGCACTCGATCCCTTCCACAAACCCAAAAATCCCCTCGTGCACACAACACGTCGCGTCTCGACATCGTTAGATCAATACGCGTCTGTCTAATAATTGGCCAGGAAACAAAAAAAAAAACGTAACAAGGAAACAGAACTTTCTCACGCGCGGCAAAGTCTCTATCGTCGAGGTCTCGTGTCTCTCTAGCGATTAATTCGAGACATCTCGGAGAGTATTATACGCGAAAAGCCACGCGGCTGTCCGTCCCTCAAGCCCATGATACACCTCCACCCCATCAAAATTGTTGGCGTGAGCTATAACCGACTGCACGGTATATCACGTATATACATCGAGCGACGGCTCAACTGCTTTCATCTCGCGATTCGTGCAGCCGCGAGTTGTATACCTACACTGGCAACACCGGCGAGGGTCTTTGTCGTAGATTAGCCCGGTCGATTTGGCCTGTCGTGCGCGCGCGCCAGCTTCGATCGAGATTTCATTTCGTTTGAAAGCTCTTTTTCCCCTCTCTCTCTGAATACGAGGGGATCGCATAGAGAGCTGACACCTTCCCATGCCGCCATTTTCTTATGTATTCAAATTGATTTTGTGCCGCTTGGCGTGCGAGGTGTTTGTTTTGTTTGGCCGGTGCTTTGTGCACAGAGCTCGACTCCCGCGATTCTACAGTTTATTCAAATGAGAGTTTGCGAGTAGCGCGGAATAATCGGGGGAGTGTTTATTTTGTCCGGGTGATGTATGGATTCGCTGGAGAGTTTACGGTATAAACTATCGGATAGTTTTGCGTATATGCGAGAATCGTGGCTTGCGCGCGAAATTGGAGGAAGTGCGGCTTACCTAACTCGCTCCGTTACCGCTTATTTTCCGAGTAATTTCATATCTTCCACGTTAGATAAGAGAAGTTGGAATGCTCTATTCAATTATTTCTTTCATTGATATTTGCAGGTTAAAGTATAATGCACTGCGAGAGATACGTTATTACTGGCTCGCGTATAGTTCCTTTTCTGCGGTATTGGTAAAAGTATAATGGAGCGACAATGCTTTTGAACGAGATAACCTCGACAGAAAATTATCATGAACGTAATTGACTTGTAATATAGTTGTATGAACAAAAATTAATTGAAAAGAATCAAATTTAGAAGTCAGGTTTATGACGCGAGAACAATTAATTTCGTTGACACAGTCCATTTATTATGCAATGAAGTGGTCGTGGAAAAAAGAATGAAAGCAAAATGGCATGTAAATACCACGAGGTAAAAATCATAATAATATATTCATACTGAAACTTTTCTAATTTCAAAAACATCGACTGTAATAAAGTTATGAACCAGTTAAGTCTTAGTTAAAACAAGTGATTTCTCTATGTGTAAGTTGCAATAGCGA
This sequence comes from Megastigmus stigmatizans, assembly GCA_900490015.1. NCBI lineage: Eukaryota > Metazoa > Arthropoda > Insecta > Hymenoptera > Megastigmidae > Megastigmus > Megastigmus stigmatizans. Next base: position 37,789 of record UELV01177058.1, on the reverse strand, counting down.
CAGTGGGTTACAGCATTGTATAACGTTAGAAAAATTATTCAAATTTAAATTAGTTCCATTCATGAATATTTATCGCAAAAAGCAAATATAAATACTAGACCGTTCAAAAACTTAGCGTCACTTCTACATATCACATTTATAATTTCTCCCAACAATTACCATTGAAATATAATTAAGTAAAACTTTTTCTCCGACACAATCCACGCATTCCGACATCCTATTTTTTATTCTCTGACAAACGTTAAACACGCGTGCACTGAACTAATGTATCAAATAATAGCCACACAACTATAGTAGACGATGATCCTAGAGCGACTTTGTTGGCTCTCGCACAACTTGCAATTCAAATCATTGTTTAAACTGCTAATAGAAATTCCGCACAAATGCAACGCTACGCTATTAATCCATGTTTGTATTGCGAGATTTCACATTTTCATCCTACAATATAATAGAATATATATATATATATATATATAAATAGGTTTTTATATTATATATTATGCACACGATAATTTAATTTGAGATAAGAGCGATATAAGCGCGCGCCCAACAACCCCGTGCATAATTAATGTTACAACATTATCTTTTGATTTACAGCGTCGGGGCGTATATTATACACACAAAACTATAATATACACAGAGAGAGAGAGAGAGAGAGAATTTTTTTCCCTCGCCGTATATTCACGCGCGCGAATTAAAAGCAGCAGCATCGCGTGGCTTGATTAATTGCAAATAATTCAAGAAAAGGCTCTCTCGCTTGTTTGATATGTAAGTGCGCACCGCGTGTGCGACGGAGGCGGCTGAGCGTCTTTATAAAATGTGCATTCGCGTGTCCTCCGGTATATTGCTCCATAAAACACGCCCTTTTCGTGTCTCGGATTGTATCGCGAGTCACGGTAGCTCAGAGGAATATTTCGTCACACAGAGAGAAAGAGAGAGAGAGAGAGAGGGGAGGAGGCTATAAGAGCAAGAGAAAGAGAGAGAGAGAGATAATAGATTTCTCGACCACCCGTGCATTCTACGGTAGCCATGTTTGCTTAGCATGCATTTGTAATAATCGAGATTGATGTGTCGAGTTCGGGTATAACGATTATCCGACTTTTCCCATATAATTCTTCCTTTGTGCTGCTGCTGTACTTTATCAGCTAGGCCAAGTCCCTGTTCGAGTAAAAAACTTCGTAATTGTTGCGCTTTATTAGCTTTTACTAGTCGAGAATCTCGCGATTAGGTATACAAATATGTATATGTATATCGCATTGGAAGGAGAGAATTCCTCGAAATATTCATCGCAACGAGTGCAGGCCGCGCGCGCGTGTGTTTTATATATACGAATGGCGTTACGCAAACGATACAGGCATTCTAATAAATTTAGCCCCGATGAGATACGATAAGGATTCAATTAGACAATCTTTGTAATTAGTTTTGCAAAGTATTGAAAAACCTATTCCCGCGGCGAGTAATAAATATTAATTCGCTAATTAATCGTTACTTAACTGCGCCTTTCTAATTTACATATGAAATACGATAATATTAGTATACTTCTAAATATATTAGGGAAATTCGCTACGAAGCTTATCTGGATCTTTTATACGCCACTGATTGGCATCGGATTTGAACTTCCAAAATTAAAAATCCTCTTTAACGTAACCTTCATAGTAATTTGATAAAAAAAAAAGACTGATACTTCGTCCACTCAACGGACGACACAACTGGCGCGTCTACCGGTCAGCGTTAAAAATAATCCATCCTCAGCGCGTATCGGTGCCTCTCATCAATCATTTGGGCTCGTCGTCGTATTAAGTGTTGCACCAAGTACATAAGCTGTCTAGAGATCCTCTCGCGACATAAACATACTAAAAGCCCGGCTGCACTCGAGATATAAACAGTCGTATAGTTCCACTTTAGAAAGCTCGGCCATACACACACACACACGTAAACAAAGCGACCGCAAAATCCCATCTATATACAATGCGCTGCATAACCGAGGAAAATACAATTTCTGCATTTATATTGAATAATCGAATAATACACATAAAGCCAGAATCGCGCTGCCTACACGAAGCTTTTCAGCGTCTTATATATAGAGGTGCAAAACTTTACATCGCGCCTTCCGTGTTCGAATATCGATCAGTCAGCGCGCGCTCGACTATGCAGCGAGAGAGCCGAGTTTGTTTGTACGGAACCCTCCGCCGCCGCAGCAACAGCAGCAGCAGCAACGGAGCAACGACGCAGCGCGCGCGGCATAACTCTTTTTATAAGGTTATTAGCGGTTGCGTATATAGCACCGCAGAAGGAAATGCGTCTCTCTCTCTCTCTCTCTCTCTTTCGCTCTCACCTCTGCATATACATGTACAACCCAGAGAGAGAGAGAGAGAGAGAGAGAGAGAAGTATAGCCTCGTTTCCTCAGCCGGTGCCAGCTCGCGTCACGAGTGCATAATTTAAGCCCCTTTGACGTATCGAGGCGGCGAAAATGTCACTCAATAATATACTTGCGGCTTTCAGCCAAGCGTCATAATATTACTCGCTCGCTGCGCGAATATGTATATGCGGACGGGGGATCGCAAGGGTTGAGTTAAAGACACACACACACACACACACATACAAACACTTAGGCACATACACAAACCATATCTTTCACTCTCTCTCTCTCTCTCTCGTTTCTTGTGCACATAACCCACGTGTACACAGAGCTTATAGCGACAGAGTGACACACACACGCTAGCGTAGCGCAATCATCATTCTCTCAGTCCACTTTTTCTTTTTTTAAATCATCACTTGTACGGTGCAGCTCATGCATTTAATATCGAGAGCGAGCACATATATTAGTTGGGAGCCCCGCCGTATATCCACGCTGATTGCCGCAGCGCTGACTCGCGGATAGCTTAACGAGAAAAACTTTTTCTGCGGCTTTGGCGCAATATGTGCGCGCTCCTCTTTTCTCTCTCTCTCTCTCTCTCTCTCTCTCTCTCCCTCTACCCGTGCACTTTTGCACCTGAATTATTGATCAATATTGCGCGTGCACGAACGACTGCACAAGCCCGATTAAAGATTCATTAACGAGGAACTCGTTGAGCTCGTGGATGCGCTTCGGTTGAGGCTCTTGTAATGTATAAAAAGTATATTCCGAACTGCGCCAATCAACGTGCACGCGCTATGGAAATTAATGTTTTTGAGCCGAAGGTGCAATGTGGTATTGTACAGGTGCGGTAAATAGGTGCTTCTATATATATGTTCATCAAGTTTTCATGCAGATTGTAAAGACTTCATTTAGTTTGAAGTACGAAGACTGAAGTTTGAAAGACATTAATTAATTTGTGCTTTGCGAAACGTGCACCGTTAAGATTTGGTTAGTTCGCGGGCTTTTAATGTATACAAAAACGATTGTAATGACGCTGAATATCTATATATGTCTTTGGAGTGAGTGATGATTTCGTAAAAGGTAAATA
>UELV01177058.1:0-26542 GCA_900490015.1 Megastigmus stigmatizans | reverse complement strand
CCCCCCCCCCTCATCTTGCAGCCACTCGCGAGAGCTGTCTCGTTCGCCTCTCTCTCTCTCTCTCTCTCCCTCTCTCTTCTTTTTACAGTGTTGATCGCTCGTTCGCTCGTGTGCATGTGTGCAGCCACGCGCCCCTCGCCAGTTTTGTGCGAGCCTGATCGTTGCGTGTGTATATATACATACATGTGTACCTTATGCACGTGCGCGATGGCGGAGTAAGGGGTAAAATGACTATCCCCCACCCTTTTAAGGCCCCGACTATATTATATTAGGGTTAAAGGAGGCCCGGGGTCTGCTTGATGTTGCGCGAGCTCGTGTGTCGTAGATTAGCCATTGGATTGGATGCTGCCTTAAGGTAATTATGTGCGATTTTTATTTTGTCGGTGCATTTGGAACGGTTCGTATATTGCAGGGAATTTTTGGAACAAGAGAGAATACTGATTTCGTGGGATGGAGAATCAGTCCGATTGGAGCTAATGTGTATTCGTTTCTCGCTCAAGAAGTATTTTCCCGTGCCTAGTTCAAATAAAACGATCGTTATAACTGATATGAGGGTTAGAAATGGCCAGAGAATACATAAATCAACAAGTGGTACTACAAAGTAAATCCATCCATTGACCATAAACTGACTTTGACAGTGCCATTTTAAATTGGACTGAAATTAGCATTTATAAAATTGTAAATGTGTGATAAGTACATGTATATAACAATAAGGGAAAAGTCTGTGATAAAATCCATACACTTATTATAAAAAAATAATTATTATAGTTCTATATTATCTTACAAATATTTCTGGACTTACTGAGTCTTTGTTATTAATATCACTTGCAATAAATGTATTGATATTGTACCACGTATATGCTAAATTTAGGAAAATTATAACTGAGTCACAGAATTGAATAGTCAATCTAGTCTTACTGCATATTACTAATATCCTTGGATTGAATGCAAAAGTGTGCTCAAGTTATTGATTCTCGTCAACAATCGCTTTGAAATTCTATTTAAGGGCTGAATAAGTCTTAAAAGATTAGCGAATGGTAGTAGTCCCTTACAAAAAAAACATCCCAGTTAAATGTAACTCAAATTAAGGTTTTTTTTTTTTGAAAATACTATTATACATATAAGTATTTGAAATTGAGATTGTACAATTTTGCCAATACGAAATATCGAAATACACTCTTATTCATCCAGTCTAATTACAATAATATACATTATTTAATCCCGGAGAGTTATTGATATACCTGTAATAACTTAAAACTAATGTTCACAAAATTTGAAGTACAAATTTTGTTACAAACTATACTGCTGTAACATCCATATACATTCATTGATTCATATATACTCATTCCATATTATTGTTACAATATATCGTTATGATAGGAATGCAACTGGGAACATATTCGTAGAATACTTAGCAGTGTAAATCCCTTTACCATGCAGTAGTATACATATATTACTATGTTTAATTTACCAAAATATTATCAATTTTGTTCAATATTATTCATGAGTTGTTGTTGTTATTTATTCTTAAATGTTTTCCCTTACCCATTTCTTTAGTTTTATTTTCTTACTATTACTGTTTATTATTGTAACTAGTTCATTGGGTTATTAAATTGTGTTATTGCTCTTATATAGTTGTTTTTAATGCTTGTGCCTAATTATTTTATCAGTGTTCTTAAATAACGTCTGTAATTCATTGTAGTGATAAATTTATTTTTGTTAACTATTTTAAGTAATTTATTTTTTAACCTTTGGAGTAACTTAATACTGTCTGAATACGCAATATCATGTGAAGATTATCCGTTGTCACAATTTTCGACAGTTTATAGATTATGAAGATAAGATTAGCCTTGTTGTAAATATATTCAATGGGTTTATTCCATTTCATGTTACTGTCAAATATTATACCTAAGATATTTTGTACTTTTGTAATTTCATACTTGAAAATGTAAGTTATATATAAAATTTATTACAAAATCATACCTAGATAATTAGTATATTTTTTATCAATTTTAGACGTTAACAGAAACTGCCCAGTAAAAGCTGAATGTGTGAACCGTGAATTATTATACTGGTCTGATACACTGTAGTGTTTAGCAAAGTTATAGTCAGGAACAGAACAGTTGCAGGCTCGTGTAAGCCACCCCAGCTTATCGTATGGCTCATGCACATGCACATTAACACTAAGTACCACTGCATCAACTTTTTGCCAGTCATCGAACATAATATTTACACGTAACTGTTCCTTTGTTAAGGAAATCTGCAATGTTTTACGAAACCATGCATATTTTTCCTACTTATGAATTCTTAAAGTGACCATTGACGATTTGCTGTATGAATAAATAGTCTATATGTATACTTATTACAATTAGAAAAGTCAATGATACATTTTATACTGGAGCATATATTCTTATTTACTTTTAAATAACAAATACACTTAAGGGGATGTATGCATCGGTTTTTGCATCTAACACATATATCAAGATATAAAGATTAAATTTTGGAAAACACTCTGTTGATAACTCAGCTATGATGTAAAAATTGTGTGATTCCAGTTTCTTAAAATTCTGTCCAGAATTCACAGAGATTTTTGTCTTTGTAATTTTCGAAGACAAAAATCACTATGAATTATATATGGAATCTTATGAAACTAGAATTATATATTGTTTATATCATTACTGAGGTGTTGTCAGAGAATTTTTTCAAAAAATTTTCGCTAAATGCAACAGTTAGTTTATTAGGTCGTTAAAACATTCAAGTTGTAATACTGATGATTCTTGAGAATTGATCTTGAGAATTTTAAATTCGGACAAGCTTGCAGTTTATATAGTTTGCAAACGACTGTCATTTTTATCAAGGATACCTATAACATATACAGCAATATCATAGCAATTTAATTTAGACTTTCTTCTAACATGTAGATTTTGTATCCTTGATCGCTACGATTGATAAATAAAATATTTAATCTAATTTGGGATCGCCTGCACTTTTTGATTCTCTGATATCTGATCTTTCCTAATAGAAATGGAAATCGTATTAAAATAAAGTCATTCCACTCTACAACGATATATAATGGAATCGATTCTTCACATAATACACATTATAATGTACAATGTATAGTATTATTATACACTTGGTGGTTATAGCCGATGTTATAACCATAAAATGATTATACGATGAGTTTAATACTTTACATGCACAGACGTAGAAAACATTTAATAATATTATTGTACAAACAGAAAAGTTCTTTGAATATTTTATTGATAACAAAATATCTATCATGATTGAACCATTTATGATAATAAATTATGACTACAATGCGAGCATGTCTTTTAGTTTTTTTATTACTTTTATAAATATATTTATGTGATGATGTGTTCAATTTTTTCACTGTGAAGCTTTTTCCTTCCTGGTTCAAAGGTGCAAGGATAAGGAAAATCAATGCCGATTAGTATAAATCAAATTTATTCTTAAAAATTAACATCTTCAATCTTTCTAAAACCAACATATAAACATCGCGATCAAGATAACATTCAAATAATGCATAAAGCGCAATTTAAAGCGCAACGATTCGTCAACCGAATCCTATATTAATTCCTCGATCCGCAAGACCAAAAAGAAAAGCTATCGCAATCCCTATGGAGAGTTGAGCTTTATAATAGTCTGAGAACGTTGAGACTTGAATAATTGAGCGGCGCAGGCGGTGGGACACGAGACATGTGTCGAGCTGTACGAGAGGACGTAGGCTTACTTTCTCGCTGACTTATATTGCTCATGAGACCCGGAGCGCGCACCGCACGCGTCGATTGGATGGAAAACGGAAGCGGACAATCGTCGACCAGTTTCATGCGCGATTAACCAATTCACTATGGTCTCTCGCTCTTCCCGGTGCGCACGTCTTGTTTTCTCTTTGGCATCTGTAAACAACCGGTCTTACCTATACATGGCCAACTCTACATCTGCACTCGAAAATCACCCCATAAAAGCAGCCCTTTACGAACAAATACAAAAACAATTTAACGCTAGTACTTCGATATGCGTATTTTATTGCGAGTCAAAATTAAATTATAACTGGAAAGACGGTCTTTGTTTTAACTTTATACGTATGTAAGAGTGAGATTTTGTAGAGGATAAGATGATTGGTTGCTGACTTATATTAGGAAATTAAGTTTTAATATTTTCGTACAATTTACATAAAGTTTCCAAGACGTAGGTATATTAAGGTATTGAGAAAAACCCCGGCAAGTCTTCCGTACCAGGGATTTCAGTACTGCAGTCTTTTCAGTCGTATAAACAGATAGCATACTTTCCAAGGATATTTGGCAGTGCGATAAGGGAAGGAGTAATTTATTTTTGGAACTGCAAATCAAACTGCGACTTATGCTTGGCGTTCAAGTCTGAAAAGAAGCAAATGAAAAAAAAAAATCACTTCTACCTGAAAAAAAGGACTTATATAGATTTGAAAATCTTAAATGCAGATTGTTTAACTATTAAAATATAACACATTATTGCTTAACGTCATTTCTATGGGATAATAAATACAATATAAACTCAGTACTTTGTAAACAAACTAATTCATTGATACACATATTAGATCTACTAATTTATACGTTACGAATTCCGCAATTCCAGAATAGTTTCATTTGACAGAGAATTTAAGAAACATGTTTCCATATTGTAAACTTGTAGAAATATGTCTTACAAGTACGTAAACGCGCTTCAAGTACATAAAAACATTTTAAAATGCCACAAAAAAGTCTTATAGTTGCATTAATGATAGGGCATTACGAAGTTGTTGAGAAAACATATTATTAGCATTCTTTAACTTTTCGTAACAAAAGGAAGATACTTGCTTGACGCCTGTCTCTTGTCTGCATATAAGGAACCGTAGGAACAAAACAAAACGCAAACTCGAGGGGAGGAGCTACGTTTTCTATTCAAAATTCAAATATTTTTTACGAAAAGTCATAATAATAAAATGGTACGGTGTCTATAGGAATGGAACACTGACGATGAATCTATAATTTGATATTTCATTGATTTATTACAACCCCTTTTTTGCATATAAATAATTTTACTAATTTTAAACCAAGATCGTAGTACATGTGTTTGTTGGGCATTTTTTTTAGATTAAAGGTAAATTAAAATTATGTTTAAAAAGAAAAGATTTAATAATTCGCAGTAAGTTAAATACCAATATTTTTCGTCAAATTGATTTTTCTTAGAAATCCTATATTTGGACAACCTTCAAATGTTTTTAATGCTCGCAAATATTATAATCCGACCTGATATACAGCGTAATAAAGATTTCGATAATCACTTATAGCTGCAGTATATAGAACGATGAGAGAATTAAAAACGATGTGTGTAATTGAATGCAAAACTAGCTTTTGAGTACTCAAACTCATGCGGTTAAATGGTATTTAACGTTAAATTTTTATAGCTTTTTTTTTCTTTGTGTCGGACACTTTAGAAACTCGTTAGACAGGCGCAGAATTACAGCGTTCTGCATATAACACGCGTAAGTAGATAATAACGGTTCCTTGACATGGTCAGACAATCTATAGTTCCGAAGAGAAAGCCACAGTTTAATAAACGGTAATTATTTCTCGGTCTCCCATAATCAATAGCAGAAGCGGTAAAAATAAAAACACAGGTAAAAAAGGAAGTAACCGTAAAGTGAAAAGTACAATAATGAATGAAAAAAAGAATTTCTATAGACCGAACGTTATTAATGGTAATTGTAGGAAATTACGTTCAAATACAATTTTTACAATTACCGAACTTGTTTTGCAAGAAGGACTAGAATATTTATTCTTTCAGTACCTACCAAATTTTGATATACAGAATTTCTATTTTTATAAAAATTAATAAATTTTTTCTACAAAATTTTTGTACAATAATTTTCCAAGTCACATCATGCATTTTATTTCATACAATGCCTATAGCAAATGTTATTTAAAGCAAATAGAGAAACTAATAAAAATAAATTCGATATAATCTTTCAATATAACATAAACCTTTTTAGCAATAAATTAACAAATATTTGAATGATTGTTAACAACCCAAAAAAAAATTATTTATTTACCAATTAGTTCTATTTCATATATACAGTAGTAAACTTTACCATTGTTTGTACGATTCTGAAATAACCAACGTGATTTTTTTTAATTGGTAATGTCAACATGTTTTATTAATATTTTATATATGTGTAAAACATAAATAAATTTAAACTGACAAAGATTTTTCTATCAGTCTTACAGTCTAATCAATTAAATCAATATTAATGGCCAATCAGATTACCCTCGTTTATAATCACCCCCGCAGAATCTGAAATAAACTAATAGTTAAACCTGAAAAAACATTTATTAGTAAAGGACAATCTGACCGCCCCCACCACCAAAAATGTCCGACGTTAAATTAATAAATAAACTTAGCAATTAATAGCTCAAAGTGTTTGATTTACTTTGACAATAATTGTTAGTTTAGTTATGAAATTAATTCATGCTACATTATTTAACATTTCAATATCAATTAAGGAAAAAGGAAAGGGTATACACAATAAAAATCCAGAGCTATAAAATACTTCAACTGTATTTATTTATATAACCTAAGAAAAGCTTCACCGCTTGAAGCCTCCCAAAGTCGACTTTAAACATCTGCGTCTTACATTTGATCACGATTTAGCTTATCTCTCTTTCCTTAGCTCCCATTCGCTCTGTCTTGTTTCCTCTTTTTTTTCCTTTCCGAAACTTGCGCTGTCGAGGCCATTAACGAGCCGCCTCTTTCAAAAAATATACTCCATTGCGACTCGCACTAACCGAAACAGATCCTTTACAATGTTTAGTGTATGTACGTGTTGTAGTGTAAGTGTTTGTGGCTCGCAGCGCGCGATTATTTTAAATTCGTGGTTTTACAATTGTCTTACTTCTTGTTTCTCGCTCTTTTTTTTCCGTTCCATCTCGGGTGTGTCCCACTCGCGATAATCGAAATACAAAGGAGACTCCTCCTCTTCCTCCTCCTCCTATTCCTACTCTCTCTCCTCTTATATATTGCACAGCATCTCGTATTCGCTTCCCATTCTCACGCGTAAGAACAATCAGACGTTCAGTTGCTTGAAGTAATGCCGGCAATAAAGCGTCATCGGCGAGGGCGCCGTGTCGATTGTGCACAATAACGATTCCTCGCCCTCCGTCAGTTTATCCAGCGAAAGTGTGTACTCGCGATCGAAGGCCCCTATTCGTTCAAAAAGTTCAGTATACGTCAAATTTATTGAAAAAATCCATAGATTTCTCAAAGTAAAAATGTAATAAAAGTTACCAAGCGAATAAATTATATTGAAACATACATCACAGAGACAAGTTTTTATAATTTTTTCCTGTCTTAAATTTATATAAATCTCATTCCTATATTATGAGAAAAAACAATATTTACAAACAGAGGCACGAGTATGGAGTGAAAAATAAAAATTTACCTTGATCGATATTTCCTCTTCCAAGAACAATGAAAGCTAGGAAAAGGATGTCTCGATAAATAGAAAATGGCGTTTGTTCGCTGCTTCGATTCCTATTTCGTTCTAGCGCCACTCGCTTTATCGGTTCAGCCAAATCATTCCGTCTCACGTACGTTATCACATTTTGCATAAATCTATAACAAATAAACGGAAGCCTAACTTTTTTTACAAGGTCCGAAATTGTTGTGAATAAAACAAAAGTACATAAAGCAATTTTTGTGTTGCTAAAACGTAAGATTGAGAGATTCAGGCCATTTAACGCAATTTCAGTAAATAAAATAAAAATATCGTAAAGTCAAGCAGTTGAAGAATAATGTGGATAAATTATTAAAGCATCTCACGTTCGATCCTCGATGTTATTCTTCCACTGTATATACATGGGCAGCCTGTCCATGTGGAGCTTCTCGTTGTCCCAAAGTGTGCGCACGCCGACGGTAGCGCAGGGGGTAGCGAGTGGATCGGTGCGCCGTTCGCAATCGCCGAGCCAGAGTTCGGGCAAGTGACTTGCCAGATTTATTCTCTCATAGTACCAGATGAGATTCCAGTAGACGATCGGATGCTCCTGGATGAATTTCTGTTTGGTAAGGCACGAGTCGCCCTCTTGGCTTAGTACGTTCTCCAGCTCCTTGCGCAGTACCAGGGGATTCAGGTAGGGCGCTGTGATTGGCTCCGGTAATTCGCGAGGCTCATGCAGTAGGCCGGCCATCAGCGGATCGTGGCTACCCTCGCTGTCCTCGCATCTAAAGCGCAAAAAGTACCAATTCAGTTCTGCTCGAAGCATGTACTCTCTCTGTACTAAGGAAGAAATGAATACCAAAACTTGCTAGTTCGCCCTTCAATTCTTTGTTATTTATTGTTTTATTATTAAATTTTTTTCTTGTATGCATAAGTAAAATTAAAATGTAAACTAATAAATGTTAATAAAATACTGTATTTCCATTTTAGTACTGAATGACAAAATTTTTCCTGTACTTTACTTCCCAGTATATTACGAATTGATTCGGTCGCCGCTTTTGTTTTCGTTCCTTGCGCGATATAGAGCTTTTCAGTGATCAACAAATGTATTTATCAAAGAGTAAAAACTAAATAAAAAGAATTTAAATAATCTATTTTTTGTTTATTTTATAAAAGAACATGAACTAGAATTACTTTTTACATTAGATTGAAATATAGCATATATTTTTTCAATATTCAAAAATGGAAATTTAGATTTTCTTTCAGTTACCTGTAATCCAAAATGGTAACAGTAAGTAAAGGGACGGTTGCTTTATCGCAGAACTGGCAGGTAGTATTAAGATTCGAGTCCTCAGGTTGCCATCCAGCCATAATTTCTTCATCGTAAAGGATTGCAAAACAATTATGACATCTGCTTGCGCTCGACAAGACCAGCTCGACCGCAAAACGATCCTCCAGTTCTCGAGAACCTTTTGGATACAAACACTCGACCAACTCGTACAGCGATCCCAGATCCACGTTTGCTTCCCCTTTAACATTTTTGTTTTCATCGTTTTTTTCGTAAATGTAAACATTCACAAATTTCGCAAGAGAAGTTTTCAAATGTTCAAAATATTATTCTGTTATATCAAATAATTTACAATAAACTCAATAGGCAATTACCAACTACTCTAGATGCAAGTTCGTTACGATCTTGTTGCGATCCATCCGTGAGAGAATCCAAACTCTCGTGAGATATGCCATAAGCCAACTTCTGATCGCGCTCCTTCAATTTAACGGGTGTACTCGTAGCAGAAATCGCCTCCTTGATTTCGTCGAACTTCTTCACGACCGTCGTCGCTGCGGATTTCAGGCTATTCAGTCCTCCAAGGATGATCTCGTTCGATTTCTTGCCGGTTAGGCCCGATGGGCTAAGCAAATAGACGACAGTTAGTAGTTTTAAAGAAAATATTTTTTTTAACGCTGCTATTGCGTTTCTCATTCATTGCATGGTTACTCAAACGAAATTCGTGATCTCAACGTGCAATCTCGATTATCCTGTGGGTTTACACTATCTTGATAATAGAATATAAAACAAACCTTTAAGGAGTCAAAATTCACTAACAATCATTATTCTCACATTTTTTTATTATGTTCAACACTTGTTTTCAAAGTTTTCAAAATTATAAATGTTTGAGTAAGAATTTTGTAAGTGACTAAATTTATAAAAAAGTGAATTTTTGACTTTTCGCAAATTCAAAGTGAACAAACACATGTATGTAAACTTTTGCACGAGACGAGACAAAAGATGTAAATTCTGTTTAAGATCGACGCTTACCTGATGTAGCTGGAGAGACTGAGGGATTCGATCAGCTGATTTGTTGATATCAATTCCTTATTTTTGGCGAAGGCGAGTCCTCCGGTCGAGTAGCGTCTATATTCAAAATTATACTCAAGCCAAACGTGCACAAAAATCAAGTAGGTAGGGTAGTAGTCGTTGTTGTTGAAATTATCGTAAGAAGAAAATTAATTAACCAAAAGAACGCAGATTATAAAGTTAATCTTTACAAAAAACACACATTATACAAAAAGACAAAAATGTAACAAAAAACATTAGCAAATGTAATAAAAAAAGTTATTGATTAGCCAAAAAAAATTAATAAACGAACATCATGCCTCTAAACTAATACGGTAAACAAAATTTAAAAAGACGTACGTAATTAGTACTTTTCGTTACCTGGAGGTCCACGGCCAACTAGGAAATTATCCTCTGAGATTGAAAACTTTTAAATCTAAACGCTATCCTAATGCTACATTTCATAATAGATCAAAGTACTCTGTATCTATGGTTAACGGGAGATTCACGGCGAAAAGAACATTAAAAACCTTTATAGCGACCAATGACTACTTTAAATCGGTTCGATAACTTTCGAAAAAAATATTTAGTCTTGCAAATGATTTTAATTTCAGAAAGCAGGCATTACTGTATCAATAGTTGTAAGTAGCCGCAAGTAGCATTGTGTATCAAACATTGTTAATTGGCATTATTAAAGAAAAAACAAGGAAAACTGAAAATAAATATTATGTAAATTAATTACGTAATTAGTGCAGCACAATGTCTTAGTGAATTAAATTATAGTTATATTTCATTGCGCAAAGCTATCATAGCTATCAAATAAAAATCATTTTGACTAAATATTTCTCTGAGTATTTATATGCAGATAAACCACAGCCAACGACACGAATCATTTAGAAATTAAAAGAACATTCAACACTAAACACCAAATCATACCCAACTATTCAATAACACAATACAATATTGATCAACCACAGTATCATAATATATATCAATTGCTTTTTGAACGATCTTCACCGTGAATTCACCACCGGAATTATATTCTAAACTACTTAAAACTGATCACTTGTCGTTGCCTCTTACCCAAAGCTTAGCTTGAGGCTGGAACCGATGCTTGAAAGACTTGACGTGACGCTGTCTTTGTTTTGGGCCCAAAGACTTCCAAGTTCGACTCTCTCGCGATCGCGCTCTTGCTCCACCTGCTGAACCGAGTGGGGCATCGTCTCACTGCGTTGAAGATGTCCACCTACACTCGCACCACCAGCCTCTTCCACTGCTTGATGAAACGTTGCACTCCGTGGTAGAATATTGCTAAAATGCAAGTGCCATTATATATTAATATTTTGACTATGAAGACGTCGGTTTAAAGTTTGAGCAACTTTAATTGCGTCTACGTTTGTAATTGTAAGCAAAAAAGAGGAATAAAATGTCCGTACCTGCGAAAAAGTAGGGGACCACCTGGTCGATTATCATCTACTGCATTATTCAGAACTGTCAGAGTACTTGTAGAGCAATTCGAATCGTTTTCTTCGCAAGGTGAGACTATCGGCGTGTCATCGTTCGCCAAAGCTCCCAAGGGATCATTTTCTGTCACTGGCGTTCTTACTGGACTCTTTACCGGTGATTCCGCGCTTCGTACCAGCCTGAAATATAACAAAGTGTTAGCATGATATTATTAATGAGAAAAATATTATTGATCGTTCAAGAACAAATAGATTAATACTGCAACTTTTATTAAATCTTATTGGGACGTTTCGATGGCCTAGTATACATATACCATACTCATCAGGCAAAAAAACTCTAGTAAATGTTTTTTTTACGTGTTGTAAACTATTTTGGAAACATAGTTAATGTTTTTTTAAATGAAGAAAAAACCTCAACTGTCACATCACTTTTTTGTAATTTCCCGAGCCTTGCCACAAGCATAACGTATGTATGCATTGTCGTGTACGTATCGCGAGGCCCGGAAGAGAACTGAACAGTTCTGAAACGTCGCAACAAGATTTAATAAAAGTTGCAGTATTAATTTATTTGTTCTTTGACGATCAATTGAGTCCTTTCACACCTTTAATGAAACCAGCAAGGAACAATAGCTTCAATATTAATTAGAAAAATATTATAATTAAAATAGTAAACCATTTTATGCTATAAAATTTTTAATTTTCCTACCGTGGATCGCTCGGTGAACGATCAAGGGCTTCAGGCTGTGACCTAGAAAGAATCGCAGTATCCTTGACAATACTGTTTTGCCTAGGAAGATGTTTCTTCATTTCGCTAAGTCCAAACGTTGGAAGGTCTGGTATCGAGCTGCCTTTCAACGCTAAATGTAATATTAAAAATGAAATCTATATCAAGTGTTATTATTAATTTACTGAATAAAAAATTGATCTTACAATCGCTACGAGCAGCTTCAGTATCCTGCGAGTGCGCACTATCTAAGCTCGATCTCGAGATCGCGTGTTCCATATTTTGTCTCTTAAGATCATCGTTAGGTAGTAGCGTTTCATTATTTGAACCCAATCGGCGTCTCGCGCTCTTCTTGCCAGCTTTCTTAAAGAGGGCTGCCCCAAGGATGACGTTTCGCAACTTATTCCACATCAGCTGGCTTGAATTTGTCATATCCGAAGGCCAGGTTGCTTCTAGGACGGCCTATAAAAGATCGAAATAAATCCTTGCGATAATTTGCTTCGTCGTGTTTTCTTTTAGTGATACGCGTCTACTTACTTTATTGTAAAATCCATATGTAAGTGCATTTGGTTGAACGCCACTACGCTTCATGTGAAAAAGTAGCTTGACTGCAAGTACTGGTTGCCCATAGACTCCACAAAGTTGCATCATTGCACGATAGCAAACCTGCATTTAAATTCCGCATAAATTTTCTCAACAAGTAGCATAGAAAAAACAGAAAGACGGCATTGAATTGATCGTGACTTCATAGCACAGAATTACGTAGAACGTTTTTGTAAAACATACCTCTTCCATTGGATCTAATCGCAACTTTTGCATTTTTACAAGTAATTCGTAAGCTTGATGTAGAACATTGGCTGGTTGGTTGGATACTTGCAACATTGCGGGCAAATGTAAAAACCATAAACTGTAACACGTATTGAGTAAACATCGGCCCCAGCATTCCGGCATCTTTTCCTGCAAAATAAAATTTTTCCGAGCCATTCTTTGAGCAACTTTAATTTCATGTTTCGTTCTTCGAGCCATTGGACTGCCCGGAGCCATGCCGAATGCGCTAAGGGCAGGATTTTTCAAATGAATGTTTTTCTGCGGCCGCATTAATTTAGAATCTAGTTTAAATGTTTCGTATGTTGTCGGAGGCAGACTTGGATCTGGTTCCGGTGGAGGTATAAAAACTGTTCTTTCGCTGTGTTGCGATTCGTCCAATTCCAACAGCGTAACTGAGAACAATACAAGCAAATAGTAATTCGTTAACAATTGTTGTTGATAGATGTTTAGGCGTTACTCACCATTTTCTTCTTCGACTCTTTCGGTGCATTCGTCGAAGAAGGCTAGGCCTGCCATGTCCATGTCAGAAACGAAACTTCGTTCTTCAATGAACCTAAGCAACATCATTTTTTAATGTTTACTATCATAAAATGCTGCAAGAATTCAACAAAGAAGAATGCCAACAAGATTGGAATGAAACGCAGTAATTAGAGGAAACTTATGAAATTTATGTCATTATTCAAATGTGACCAAATATTTAATTTAAAAAATTTTTGAGTCCCTTTCTTGAAAGGAAAACTAACAAGTTTGTGAAACTCATGTCTTACCGCATTTGTCTGTTTCTACTTCCAAATAAGGAGGTTGAACTATTTTAATTAAACGTCTTTTTATACATTCTCCTTGACATTAAATGAATTAACTTTATATAAACAATTTCTTACAAATGCAATTTCAAAAGAATTAGTTCAATTTCTATAATTTTTGTTGATAATCTTTTCAAAACATGATTACTAGTGTCTGTAACACATTCTTTATTCAGTTTAAAATAATGGCTTTTTATAAGCTGTTTGTTTTATACTTCACATAAGCATCTATACATTACCTAATGAACATTTGAGTACGAACGACCATGCTATAAAACTTAGCGTGATTCTTATCCCTACTCCTGAGAAAAGCTTGTATATTGAACAGACTAGTCGGATCCGTGGTCCCAACAGTAGGCGCTTTAGTGATCGGCAACAAGTAGGACCTGTAACCCTTGAGTATCAGCGCCATGAATCTCAAGAACGCATCCTGGATCTCGAGTTCGAGTGCCTGTTCCCTCCTCTTCTTCTGGAACTCCTTATCCACAAGGAAATCCTTGTCCTCGACGGTGATCGCTGATCTCTCCTGCATGTGATCCCTGTTAATCGATACGAGCTTCGAGTGCAGCTTCTCCAACGAGTTCTTCAGCATCCTCGCCGCCTTCTTGGGCAGCAGCTTGTTGCTGAGGTGCTTCTTGTCGTCGCAGATGGCAATGTTGTTGGTGTCGAGGTTCACACAGTTCACGTCTGACGGCGGATCGTAGAGGTCGAAGAAGCGCGAGTCTACGCCGATGAGGAAGGGCAGCGGGGCGTGTAGTACTTCAGCGAGACCGAGAGGACAGAGCGGAATATAGGGACACTGCCACTTGAAGGGGAACAGGATCATGGCTATGGCCTCGCTCACCGAGGTGAGCACGTCCGGACGCAGCGAATGCACGAGGATCTTTTGCTCGGTGAGAATTAGCAGTAAGATCAACATGCAATTGTCCGCACCTGAATTCAACATGAGAGATAAACACTGTTAATAATGAAATAAATTTAATGATTTAGTAATTGGTATGTAATTAATTTTAAACAAATTATTATGCAGATAAAGATTTCAAAAGCTTTGAAAAAAATTGGTTCCAAAATGTGAGCTTAGAAACAATTCTTCCCGAAACTGTAACGAAAACTATCAGCTTGAACATGAATTTGAAAATTAGTAGTATATTTCCAGTTAAATGTAATGACTAAAAATAGTAAAGCAATTTGCTTATCGCTGTACCTAAATTTATAAGTAGCTGTCGAAAACTCGCTCCGGACCGAGGCAATGCGAGATCCTCCGGCTGCGTGAGGATCAGACGATCGTGCGAACTCAGCTGAATGAAAATCCGAGGCCGTTGGGGACTGGGAAACGGTATATCGCAGAGAAAGTACGAAATATACTTCTCGATAGGCACGTTTTGCGGCTGGCGGTTGACGAGACCGTGCAAAAAGACGAGAAAACGCTCAAAAGTGTCAAAAAAAGGCCAATGTGATAATATACATATGGACTTGCTTATATTTAGGGACTGAGTGGATGGATCGGTGTACTGGAGTTTCTCCAGTTGAGAGAGGTTCAGTTTCTTGAGAATACCAAATTTCTTGAAGATCTTCTTGATTTGCGGTTTGGAGGTTATTATCTCGGACGGTTCGGTTACATCTTCTGCAAAGTTTCAATATACACATGTTAAATAAACAAGGTAAAACGAAATAAGAACCATAAGTAGTTTTTAATTTCTCAAAGTATCAAGGTCATGAATGTTAAGTGACATACCAGTTTCATTTTCTGGAACTTCTGTATTCTCTTTTAAAATTTCATTATCACTAATACTACTTTCTGGAGGTAAGACCTCCTCATAAAAAGTTATTGCTGACCCATAAATTTTCTGTGCAGCATCCGCAACAGTTAAAACAAAAGTTGAAAAAACAGGCTTTGGTTTACTTGCAATTTTTGGCCAACATTCAATCGTTGCTCCCATTGGCAAACAAAACATGGCAACAGAATTAGGAAATCCAAAGCTATCGTAATCTGTCGTTGGATACTTGTATAAAATTGCAGGCTTAAATGATATCAAATTAGCTCGGTTCATTGACTTTTTATAGCAAAGATAAACATCACTACCAAGCATTCCTTTGTTTAAATTTTTTCCAATCACACAAAATGCATGAGGTGGACTCTCTCCTTTGTTTGTCAAAATAACACACACATCTGTTACAACTAGGGAATTACATGGCATCTTTTTACTTGCTCTACGATACGTAACAAAGATTCTCGATGTAGAATTATTAACATTGGCCACAAGACCAGTTGGTGTTTTTGTTACAATTTCTGCATCTTTCATGATACGTTCTTTTCCATCATATATCACTCCTAAAAATAGGTTGTTTAATTAATTATAATTAATAAACTAATACAAAAATTGAATAGAGACTAAAAAATACAATTAATTATTTTATTTACCAATATCAACAAGTGGTGGCTTATCTCTACCTCTACGGTAACATAAATAACACTCATCAGTCCTTAAACTACCATGGTTTAAATCAGCTTTAAGACCAGATACCGTGTACTCCAATAATGAGAACCCTTCCGGACAGGTTTCTCCAAGGGCTGGAAAAATAATGGCAAGGTCAGTGATTGGTGCTTGTAAATTAGTGTCCTTAAGATGTGTTCCTTCTTGACACCAATCCTCCAACTTCTCACTATTTTCCTCTTTTTCTTCATTTCCATTATTTTTTTCGGTACCAGAGCTTATGCCATCTTCATCCTGATCCGGAAGACCAGCAACAACAAAATAATCTGCCACTCGACGTTCGTCCATTGCGATTCCTTGCTTTAACACCCACTCAGGGTAACTCTCAGTGAAACAATATAAAATCTCATGTCGCAATCATGAAGAATGACTGCATCAACTTACATCATACAATATTAGCAATGCAATATCTTTTGGAATTTCTACTCATTCCCATAAAATCCATATCATTGCTCTTCTATAAATATAAAGGCCTAAAAGCAGGTTATGTGAGGTAATACAAGAGCTCCAGAAATTGATTCCTCTTGAAAATCCTGTTTACATCATCGAATACCTCCTCAATGACGTTTACTCATTAAACTCCTTGGTTTTACAATCATTCTGTCTATCATTATCTTCTTTTTTCTGCCTCATTTAAGGCGGAGCAGTCAGAAACATAACCTAAAAGCTCGATAACACTTGTCGCATAGAATGAGATTTATTTTAGTTTACGGAGTTGCTCGCGATTCTTTATTATATTACCGAGGCGAACGAGGCACTTATTTACGTTTTGCAACACTTTAAGGACGTAACTTTGACATTTCACAGCAGCGTGTTTAAGAAAAATATTATAGTCGAGAATCGCTCAATTGTCAATTCGGACGATTTTTAGGATGCTAGGGAGTGTTTTCAATGCTTTATTCCAGTTGAAAACCTGCCCTTTGTCATTTGTGCACTTTTCCCCACCTTTAATCGAACCTGCTGCTGCTGCTGCTGCTGCTCGGCTGTTTCATTTGTTGTCTCACTTGTCTGTCGATATGCAGACCTCATTCTACTTCTACCAGTTGCAGCGTAGAAGTAAATTACCTATCATATAGTAATCTTCTGCATTATTTCTATATTTATTGTTGCAACACATCAATATTTAATTACCAATTGTTTTTACAAATAGTAAAATTTCTGTATTTTGTTACTTAATAACTATAAATTCTGTTTCCTATTAACCTACTTTAATTTTTGATTTGTTTTAAATCATATAAAAGTTATTAAAACACTATACTTAATAAAAGATTAAATTACAAAAAAAATGAATTTAGTTTGAATTTATCAACCTGTATTTGTCTTACATACTCGTCCCTTTTCTACTGATAATAGTGATAATAAATATGCATGCATATATACATTTATACATATATATCTCAACCTAACCAAACCCAACACAGAGATATAGCATAACATTGGCAATTCGCAGAGAGTCACGGGCAAATAGTGCCTATATATAGGTTGATAATATATAGGTATAATATTGGGTAGGTATGTACAGTGAGTACAGTGTCGTGTCAATGCGCTGAAACAGTTTGGCTCTTGCGACTGCAGATTGAAAAATTCGTGTGATGTAACCTGTATGGAGTGTATCTTTAAGTCGGCACACAAGAGATCTTCAGCGGTGATTTAGATATTAAACTATGTTATCGTTCTTTCGCAAGTTGTCGATCGGTGGCAAAATACGAGATGGTTTGCTGCCCGATAGCGTCATGGGAACCGCCGAGGACATCTTGAAGGCCAAAAGTCAGAACGAACTAGTATACAAGGACGAAACTGAGCTCAAGGAATCTATTTACGGTACGGATGCATTTCGGTATGGCTGTCTTTATCTTTATCTCGATAATTTTTGTACGCGAAACCGGGCTTCAAATGTTTTGACATCGAGGTTATGTTTATTAAACAATGTTGTGAAAAAACAAGCCTTTGGATGTATAACGTTGTGTTTGTTTATTTTATTGACAGTTGATTTGCTTCAGATTTGCTACGAACAATAAAAGATCCAGAAAAACCACAGACATTAGAGCAACTCGATGTTGTTTATGAAGACTGCATTAACATTCAAGAGGCTACGCCAGGTGGGGTAACAGTTATAAGAGTAGAATTTAATCCAACAGTTCCACATTGTTCATTAGCAACTCTTATTGGGCTCTGTATCAGAATAAAATTAGAACGTCACTTACTTGCACTTTTCAAATTGGATATTTACATAAAAGAAGGTGCTCATTCTACTGAACAAGAAAGTAAGTAGCTTCTATTAATATTTCCCTTTAAATTGAAAAGAAATAGTTTTAGAATATTTACTTTACACTTAATATCCGAGAGTAAGATTTGTAGCATATTATATTTATAGAAACAATAATTGTTTTTAGTAAACAAGCAAATCAATGACAAGGAAAGAATTGCAGCAGCTATGGAAAATCCAAACTTGCGAGAACTAGTAGAAAAATGTATCCAAGAAGAGGAATAAGAGATCGCTATTTTTTTTTATAAGATTTGTAAATATTGTTATATGAAGACTTTAAGGTTTATTAATGATTTTGTACATATCGATCAATGAAGTATTTTATAATTAAAAAATTTTTAAACTATAACATTTTAAGTGTCTTCTTCTCCATTATCTCCATCATCAAGTCCCAAGTCAAGCTGTGATAACCTTATAGAATGTCTTTTGCCTGCTTCCTCCTCCGGTGGCTGAAAATTTTTATGCTTGATTACAAAAAGTTCAATTGGTCTCTAGATTAATATGAAACAGAATAATTTACTGGGTAAAATTCAGGAGGGTACTGATATCTCACGATTTCTCTATGAATGGAATGGACAGAAGGCGTCTTAGGAATTATTTCTTCTCTTTCTTTGTACAAAACAGAATTTGGTAAAAAGCCATTTAAGGGAAGCCGCGAGCCTCTGATTAAATCTGTTATATTTTCAATATCCTCCGGTTCAGAGGCGCTGTACCCTAGAACAGAAAAATTTAATTATTTATCAATGTAGATTCTAACGAACAAATTGTTAATCTTTTATACCAAAAAGCATTTGAAAAACGCCGAATTCGTTGTAATCTCTCTTGATTTCTGCTTGCGTTTTTCGGTGCTCATGAAAATTGAACTCGGGTGTCTCCGCTTCCGGACGTGTCATGCTTTTCAACAGATCTTTTGTATAGAATTCCCACGCTTCTGTATTCATAAGTGCTCTTCTTCCAGGCAATTTTCTTGGCTCTATAAGATTATCCCTTATCCGTGTTATAACTGTAACACAATTATTCATATAAAAATTCCTGTATATAATTCATGTCCTCGAGAAAATTTTCATTTACTGCATCTAACTAGTTTTAAACAGAAATTTCTAAATAATTAAGTATTTTAAAAACATAGAATTTGTAACCTATTTTATGTATTAAGTATATAGGAATGACAAAATATTGACATCACCTTGATATCGATATTCATAAAGTGCAATGTTTTGCTTTCGAATTAAAAAATCTACACTCGGTCTATCCGTGTTCGAGAGATCTATGCAAGCTAACGGTGCACTAATAACTGGATGGAGCATTTTATTTCTATCAACGGTATCTTCGTAAACTCTGTATTGTAAATCTTCAGAGACACTCTCTTCAATTTCTTCGTCGAGTATTTCATTTGCGACGATGTTTGCACGATATTTAGGTGGTAAATCTAGAATGATGAAAAAAATTACAGTTATAATAACATTTTCATCTTGTTACAATTGGTTTGAAATAACTTATTTAAGATTTACAGTTTTCATGTGGAATTTTATAAAGATGCCGTCCAGCATTAAAAACTATATCGCCTTTGTACGAAGAAAATGTTGTATTCCAAATATGAGTATTTACTTCTAAAATCTAAAGCATAAACAGTAAATGTTTACGCAATATAATTAAAATAATTTTTTTATTTCAAGTACAAAATACGAGTGATTCGTCCCGAAAAGTCAATTTCTATACCTTGAGAAGACAGTTTTCCTTGTCCCAAATTCGAATAGTGAAATCTAAAGACGAGGTTGCACAGATTAACATTGTTTCAGAAGTTATCATATCTATTATTGGGGCAGTATGATCGTTCCCACTGGGATGTTCCAAACGTACTGTAAAATAAAGTGAAAGATTGTCGATCTCTTTTATTTATAGTATTTTAATAATTACGCTGTTATTTTCATTCGAAACTTTAGAATATCGTTACAGAGGGAAGTTTAAAACATTTATTTATCCTTACGTCTGTTCAACATATCTTCCATAAGGACTTGATGCACTTTAGTATTCTGCGCGCTATTTGCCATGCACAAGTAATGCCTGAAACCAATAAAAAGAGGAACCAATTCCGTTTTATTCGTCTCAACTGTGTTAATAGAAAATTTAAAAGGGAAGAAACGGATGCTTAAATCAATATATATTCTGATTGTTCAATACCCCATAGCAGCTACCCGAGTTATGGGAATGATGAAATCAAGTGAGTAATGCAGAGCCAAAGGTTCAGGCAAATCTGCAAATACTCGCCAAACTTTCACGCATCTGTCCATTCCTAATGAGACAACCTGTTGCAACGCTGAGGTCGATTGCAGTTGTGCCACAGATCTAGTGTGTGCCTTTTCAATCAAACATGCGATTAAATATTAAGCGGACGAATAAATTAGATGCTTAATCCTTACTGGCTTGATGGCACCGTGTGTTCCAGTGGCGATGTTTATAACGATGAGAGTTCCGTCTTCCGCTCCCGCGATCACTAGATTGATTATCGGATAAAAGACTCGCACCTCTGCAAACAAATAATACAATTATATAAGCTGCATCGAAGGTTTATCGATAATGTTTGTAACGAAGCTGACTTTTTCGACGGCCATCGCATTCGCGAATTTCGTCAAAATACTCGAAGAGGGTGGCGCAAGTTATTCGAGGTCCGTCGTTTACAAACACATTCCTTGTAGAAAATTGTTTTAGTTTAATACAAAATCGATTCGTACATTAAGATAATATCCTTGTAAGAAATTTCAATTACCTGTATTTCATTGGACAAACGTCAGTGTCGCTAACGAGAATTTCCCCATTTTTCAAGATGATCGTTAACATTTGATCTGTTAAAATTTTTTAAAAATACTATTAGATTATAATATGCCATAAGCTTATAAAGAAAAAAAATAACTAATTTGTTTTTACTGTTGGTCCCGCTATACATCGCGTAAGAGACTTCTAATATATCTTTCGGTAAAATTTGGACGTTCAACTGCTTTCCATAAGCAGAAAATATTCTTACACTGTTATCTTCGCTAGCAACAACTACCTTGGTTGGGTACATTGGACTTGTCGTTGAACGTAAACTTCGGACTGCAGCCCTGTGTAGATAAATATTATTGGCGATCGGTGAAAATAAACGAAAAAAATCGAATCAATTCAAATATCAAATCTCCTGTATTTAAAATCACTTTTCGTTTTACTTCTTTTTATACTTGATATCGTATCAGCTCGAAATTTGGAAAAAATTCAAGTTGTAAGACTTGATACGAAATATTTTAGAGACGTATAACAATCGGAGAGCTTAAAATAATACATCGACCACATCCGACTAGTATTTACTTGAATATACTTTGTAAGCGATACTCCGGATAATCTGCGTAATATATATGCGGAATATCGCTTACAAAGTATATCCAAGTAAATACTAGTCGGATGTGGTCGATGTATTATTTTAAGCTCTCCAATTGTTATACGTCTCTAAAATATTTCGTATCAAGTCTTACAATTTGAATTATATATATATTATCAAAGATTCAATAACTTAAGGACGTTCTCCTTCGTGTCGTGGTACTAGACTCGGCGTTAAATTAGAAAATTAGTTTTCTAATCTGAAAACCTCTTAATTCATAATATCAAACATCGGAATGTTGATAGAAACTGAAATAGAACAGAAAAGTTGAACGAGAGCATAAGATTAAAACTTTGGACTGTTGTATCTAAAAAAAGCACCGCTTGTCCTATTCAGTTTTTTCCTCACGATTCGTATTTTTATTTTACATCGTATGCTTAGTTTTTTTTGCAAATTTGATTTGCAATTGAATGTAAATTGAATTGTACGGCCATGAGTTCGCAGTATAGGCTTTCAATGTTAAAATATGCAATTTCAAGACTCAATACATCAAAATTTTATGCCACTTGGGGGTTCCAGTTTTTAACCACATATAAAGGGTGTTTAAAACTGGATTATTTATTATTTATATGCCTTATTAAACATATATATGCCAATTTTCAAAGATTTTCTAAGAAATCTATATCTGGGGTGAACGTCCGTAAAAGTAAAGAACGCTGCGAAATCCATCAAATACAGAATGTTAAAGGGAAGTATAGGATAAGCTTTACGGCATTGGATAGAGCGGAAAGTTCTAAGGGAAAGATCCTATTGCAACTTTTCGATCCGATCGAAAGCGGCCCGCCGAGTATCTCTGGTTTAGCTTTCTCCTGATTGGCCCGCTCGGCTAATTTTCAATCAATGATTACTCAATGAATATTGATCGGATCGAAAAGTTGCAATAGGATTTTTTTTTCGAATTTTCCGCTCTATCTAATGCCGTAGAGCCTGTCCTATTTCCCTTTAACACCCGATATATATAATATAGCTCAAAAAAAATGGTTGTTTTTCCAAATCAAGTAAACTGCAGATAAAGAAGATATTATACGAATATTGTAGTCATGCATCCAATATTTATTTCTCTCTTCCTTTCTCGCGATAAAGCAAATATCGTATATATAACGTACGTAAGTGGGGCAAAGAAACAGTACATCTGATGCATAGTCAAGTATCTCAGCTTTGGTCCAAGCACAACAACCGATGCGGTGGCTTCGCTGCCGTAAACGGTATGAATTTCGCCGAGATTGTTGAACGACTCGATTTTGTCCCGAAAGTTGCAGCACCACACCTGTAGCTTACTACCACCTACGCTGCCGTACGAGTAAGTGAGGAAACCGCAGATCGAGGGATGCGAGGTGATCGATTGTACTTTGTCGAGGTGTGCCTCGCTGTGCGACATCATGCATTCCAACTTCAGGTTCCAGGCCACCACTGATTGTCATTAAAGTGAATTCATAACGATTTGCGAATCACCTTGGCAATCGGGGACTTTTGCGCCCCCGTTGCGAAAATTTAATCTCCTAGTAATATAATGTCGGGCAACGGTAACAACTTATATGAGACTTGATGTAACTGCACATTGACAGAATTATATCTTATAATTAGCATTCAGCTACAATTCAGATTTGGAAAGACGTGTATAATGTTTAAAGGAATAAAAATATAAGCTTTTTCACACTTTTGCACGCGTGGGCGCAAAAAATGTTAAAACACATGACACGTGGTATAAGAAAATACTGTGTGCAGCACGTGCACTCGTGATTGTCACCCTCACCATCGAGATAATCACCTTCGCTCACTACTTAATTGCTTGATAAGCTATTACGTGATGCATTTTTACTTAGTTTATTTAAATTATCAAGAATTTTTGAACAAAGGACTTTTTTAAATCGAATAAAATTCTTTGTTTAACTAGAGAGTAAAAAATTTTTTTAATAAATGCTTTTTGTTCACTTAATTTACGTTAAATTTTAACAATATTGATGCTATAAGTACCATATACGATCTCCTTTAAAATAATAAATTAATGAATTTTGTGAGGCTATAAATCTTAACGTATTGCAAGCGTACATAAGTGGATTAATAATACCATTTCCTTGTACATCGCCGGTAATTATCCATGAGCTGGACTCGTGAAAATGAATAGTTGCGATGGGCGCTTTGGATGCGTTCATCCGTCTCACCAAAGCTTCGAGGGGACCCTCGGTTTCCGCTTCCGGGTCAGGTACGAGCGGCAACACGTAAACTGTCGTCAGGTAACAGCCCACCAGTAGCGAGTCATCAACTGTCACACAAGAATATCATTTTATAATTAAATATTCTTACATAACGCAATTTCTTCGAATACCCTTATACTATACAAATAACGTATTCCGCAATTTTACTTTTTCTTTTGTCTTGTCAAATATCTTATACGCGACAAATCATATGTTTCGCATCAAATTTTAAATGTCAGCTGGTCTTGGGACAGGAATCAAGACTCCGATTAGTCATTCAAAAGACGCTGAATAATAGCTTTCTAGGTAATTATATTTACTTTTCCGTAGCATTGCCAATGAAAAGTCTACAAGCTGTCCAAATCGTGCGGGATATAACTATAGTTTATGCTACGCAGCGAGTTACAGGTTTAAAAAATTACAAACATGTAGGGCGAGAGACGAACGAAGTGTCATCGAGTTGCCAGGTTGGTCCAAATTCAGGGTCAACGAATACTGTTGGTTTCGACGCATCCAAATCCACCGCCTCTTCTACGCCTTCGAGACTATATTTCTTTCTTGCAGAATGTTTAAAACACACGTATAAATAATCTCGTTTGTGATGGATTTTGTCAAAAAGTCAGTCCATTGTGCAGATTATTTAAATAACTTGCAGAATGTTCGTTCGGTAATAAATGGAATTTGCTTTAATAATTGATTCGTTTTTGTTATTTTATGTTTGATAAATGTGGCGAAAAAATTAAAGCTCGCGAAATCGTTGACTAATTCGTGTACATGATATACAACATTTTTAATAAATTGTTTATATTAAATTTTGTGTTCATGCTTCCTATTAAATTTTCCGAGTCCCACCTCTTATAAATAAAAATTAAAATTAAAGAACAAAGATCCATAAATTTGGCTACATCTCCTCTAATGAAAAGAAAAGAAAAAAAAAACAGTTATTTCACTCGAGCGAAGTGCCACACTTTGGGCAAAATAACTCACAACCATTTGGAGACTGCTGACGACGAGTATTTCATTAGTTATTGGCTCGTAATAAACAGCCTTTGTGCGATAGTCGTTCTTGACCATTAGCATATTCTTGAACGTTGGACTCATGACCCAAATGAACTCGGCCGCGGGATCGTAGCACACGAAACACTTAGCCTTGTCGCACCACATCATTCGAGTAAAAAGCATCGACGCCTCCAGAGGAAACGGCGGCAGCAACAGTTTGCCCATCGTTGAAAACCTGCACACCTCGACAGCTTTGTGTAGAAGTAGATATTCCTAAAAGTAACAGTTTTTCCTATCGAGTGATTCATCGCATGCGAGGACTTGTACTTTTGTCAAAGAAATACTGTTTGTCTTTAAAAGTTAAAGTAATGAAAAGATAAAACGTCGACTTTCTTTTAACCATAACGTTACAATAAAAATAATCAGATACTTTTCTAGAATCGTTAGAAGTACAGCGAATATAGAATGATTTCTCAGCTGATTTATAGCCCGAGCCAACTTGACAAACGCGTAGCGCTAGCGATCAATTACTTGGGTCGAGTCGCAATAGCACATATCCGTATACTCCTTGGCCAGAGCCGCCGTTTTTGTTACTTTCAAGCCGTGGTAGACCTTTTGGTCGCGCACACCTTCGAACACGGTCTCGTCGAGTCGACTCTTGAATTTATCGTTCATTACTCTCAGCGTGGTTCGCCAACCCTCCTCCTTCTCCTCCAATTCCAACTCACTGGTCGTCTTCTCCATTTTATCAGATTTTCACAGCTATACGGACTAACGCGGCATCCCCTACTTATTGGTCAAGGTTAACGTTGCGAGCTTGTACCTCTCGAATGCCAAATACGCCCAGAATAGAATTTTTATTATAAGTGCGCATTTGTCGATGCATCTCATTTCCTTCAGAATTGTGTCCACGATGTACATTGAACTTGTTGAGTGATATAACTATGTGATATTTTGAAATTCGGAATAGATTTGTTTGTGTTAGGAATTGATTTTTGGTTAGGTTCAATTTTGACGAGATCGTGCTTACAAGTAAAACAAAAAGAAAACATTGATTTGTTGCAAGACGTACTTATACCTACATATACGTATAGAAAACTATATATACCGATGCTGGATGCCTACATTATGAAAGAAAAAAATGTCTGTTGATCGGAAACTATCTATAGCTAGAGAAACAAAAATCAATCACGTCATGGTTTTTTTCTTCTGCTTACCGACACTAAACAACTTTTAACGATTTGAACACGTGCACATTTGGGTAGGTGTAAGGTAAAATACCCAATACCAGGACACATTTTTTAAAGCAATATTTAATATCGATATTTTAAACTGAAAGTCTTTTATTTTTACATTTTTTTTTGTTTTAAAATATAATTTGGACTCTTATGAGTCGATTAAAAAAAAAAAAGTTGTGATTGAGCTCTTTAAAGGTAAAATTTAATCGTATTAAAAAATGTCGCTATATGGTAGTAGTAGGACAACCTCGTCGGCTGAATCCAGTACTAGGACACATTTGACGCTAGAAGTTGGACAATAGATATAATACTTACT
>UELV01177055.1:0-26214 GCA_900490015.1 Megastigmus stigmatizans | reverse complement strand
CCAAGTGACTATTTCTTTTTCCCAAAGTTAAAAGAAAGTTTGGGTGGCCAGCACTTTGCTTCAAATGACGAAATCGAAAAAGTCGTTAAATCGTCGATCCAAAAACAGGGCACGCCATTTTTTAAGGAAGGTTTGTTTAAGCTTGCAAACAGATACAAAAAATGTATTGAAATCCAAGGCGACTACGTAGAAAAATAGGTTAAGAGTAAAAGAATAAAGTCAAATTATTTTTATAGCCTAAAACTAGTGTTTTATTTTTTTCCCAACACAGGGAAACTTACTTTTTGAATGCCCCTCGTATATGCTTGTTTATAGTGATTTCATGCCACTTATGCAAGTAAAACTTTAATCTATACCTGCTGAACTTAGATTTACTTGTGTTTGTTTAAACTGCTGTTATCCTTTGAGCTCTAACTCCTAGGGTTGAAGTATTGTTGCCTGCTTCGAATTAGTAGCTTGCGCTGTTCTTTGGCTCGATTTGGGCCCGTGTGCTGCGAAAGGGGCCTCCTCTGTAGCGGGCATTTCTTGAAAAAAGGCTTTGGCGCTGAGGGTATACTGGGCTTCCGCTTAATCTCCTGTCAGCTTCGACAGAGTCTTAGACTCTTTGATACGCCAAGCAAGATCGTTCTATTTTGGCCTTCTTAATAATTTCAGTGACCTGAGGCGTCACATCAGGTATAAAAATGTTGGTCCGTCTAGATACGGAGATGGCACGATGCATCTCAATTGATAAATTTTGTCGCGTCATTTAGTAAGCTGACAACCTGTAATTTGTCACATTTCTCGTCGATCATCATAACGGTAAGTACTGTACCGATCGCCATCAGTGAAGATCCAGCAATTTTTTGGAGTTCAAATATGTACGAGACTTTCTTTGTATGCTTAGATGACAAGGAAGCTGTAATCTCTGTATTCAGACTTTTCGGCTCAAATTCTGGAATGCTATTTATTAAATACGTTAGATACACCGATAGGTGCATTTAATGAATTCATAGAATTTGTTCTATAATAACTAGCTGTATATGGCTGCAATTATTATTATGACAATAATAATAATTTTTATTGAAATTACCTATAGTAATTCTTAAGTATTTCATCCTTAACGTTTTTTTTAATCTTTGGTTAATAAGTTTGTGCCATATCTTAACCAGCGCTGGGTCGATGGCAGGATTTTTGTCTTGATTGTCTCTCTTGTCTGTTCCCAATATATCCATAACTTCAAGATCGACGTGTTGTTTCTCTAAGTGAAGGATTGATGTTGTTTCTGAACTTTTATTATCATCTGAAATAGGTTCAGAAGGTATTAGACGAAAGGTGTTGATTAGACAACCCTATTTATCTATATTCACATAACCTCATATGAGGCATATGTATATGCATGATAATACATATATTGTGACATGGAATTACATGATTTAAAAGTAAAAATAATGCTTTTTATCGTTATTAATAGAAATTTAATTGCAGAAAATTATTTGGGCAAAATAAATATTTATTGCGATCTTTGTGCCGTAGATTATGTAGACCTCCAAAGGTTATCGGAAGATGAAAATAGAGTATTTTATAAGAACTTTCCAAAATAAATGAATCTTCTAAAATAACTGTCACTGTCTGCAGACGATGTCCAGGTGTCAATGTGACTCCTCGATCGGCGAGGCAGGGTCTATGCCATCTATGATATTCAGCAAGAGATGTAAACACTGTAAGCTGTAAATACGAAAAGAATGTTAAACAATCTATTTGAATTTAGTGCATATTTATACTGAAAGCTTGTTAAAATTTGAAAATTCTTATAAATCTTCTTTACATTTATGCGCATTTATGTATAAGATGCACGTTTATTCACTAGATCACTAGATGCATATATTTATGTACTAGTTGTACATTTATACTCTACGTGCACTTTTATACATTAAATGTCCTTTTCTGTACTCGATGCATTTTTATGCACCGGATACAATTTTCTGTACCACATTATATGTATGTATTTGAATGTATCAAATGCATCGAGTGCATTGATTGCCTTTCCATCAAATGATTGCACTCGATAAAAAGCAGATAAATTGTTACTTAAAAAGCAAAAGATATGAACCTTGAGACCGGATACCGGAGACGAGAAGCACTTTAATTGATAATACAAAAAAGAAGATTTGTAATTTTTTTACAGTTTGATCAGTAAGTATGATCCGAATTAATAAATTGAGTATATTATTATAAGGTGATTTTCATAGAATCCTCAGTCTAAGGCTACAAGTTAATTCTTTAATGCTCTATGGATCGATACGAGCATAACGGGTTTTCATATTAACAGGATGTGCTTTAGCCGGAAAAATTCCTATCCTACCGGTTCTTCCATTTAATTAAATATATAAAGATAGATAGAGATTAGTTTTTGAAAAAAACTCTCTGCCACCATATCGGTAATGATATAATCATTACGTGGTTCAAGTGTCATGAAATTTCATTCACAATTCACAGAGATTTTTGACGTTGAAAATTTCGGAGATAGAAATGGCTGTAAATTACACACTAAATTTTCGATGACAAAAAACTTTGTGAATTGTGGCTGGATTTTTATGAAACTTGAACCACTTAATGATTCAATCCCGACATCATTATCGAGATGGTGGCATAGAGTTTTTTTCAAAAATTAGTCTCTATCTTTATTGATTTCATTAAATGCAAAAACCGGTAAGATAGGAATCTTTTCGACCATAGTGCACCCCCTTAACCCCTTAATACTCATTATACGATCTTCTTACATATTATGTCTCGCAACTATAAATAATTCATAAAATGAGCAGTCTGTCAATTTTACGCGCAAAATTATATATGTACCATTGTTTTGCTTAGTGCGCCGATAAAAAGTAAACGGGATAAACCCGTTGTAGCTGTCCATCCGCGAGTGGAAGGCTGTGAATAAAATATTTTACGGCCTTAAGGATAATCTTCAGACTTGCACCTAAATGCACAATGAAATTGTGACTGGTGTAGTTGGAAAATCTAGGTCACAATAGTAGTATAAGTAAGGCCGGGTACTTAAACTTTACTGATGATTTGCTTATTTCGCGAGCTGGAATTAACTTTTTATTGCTCGAACGCAGTTCCCCTATAGTTTTCGATATGCTGTCACCAGAGTACCGAAGAAAATTTGATACTCACGAATATTTCGTGCATGTGTAAGAATTTTAGAAAATATTTGCAAGATGGGTACTGAGCATTTTTTAATGCGAGGACAATTCTCGCAACTAATACTGTGGCGATAAGAATGTAACGAGGCAATTTCGAAAGTATTTTCTACACACGTAATAAAGAAAGAAAATTGTTCGTGCGATATTTGAAGTTGTTCTCGAGTTTTTCAACACTTTTATGGCTTGTCACCGTTTAATTAATTGAAAAGTTTAGTGGTAATAAAAATTCAAGTAGCTCTACATGTATAAAGTTTTCCACTTCTCAGATACTTGTGCTATCTGTAATTACAACGTGTTACTTTGTAGAACGCAAATAGAAATTTTCTCGACAAAAAAAAACTCTATAATTACACGAAATGAGAATCATTATTTAGAGTTTGTTTTTAAAAATAGAAAAATATTTATAATATTTAAAAAACTTTAAAGTTGATCATTCTTAATTGCATATTTATAAAATGTACAAATGTAAAGATTCTCTTTTACTTGAATATTATAAATGAAGACCGCAGTTTTAGGTCATTTCAAGAAGCTTCATGTATTATAGCGCTTGTTTTTAATGAGAGATAGGAGCAGTGCTTTATAAAATGAGTTTATTAATTTGCAAGTGTGTATGTATACAAATATTACATTTATATTCTATCTAAATATACTTTTACATTTGAGCACTTAAACAAAGTGAAAAACTACTTTGCAAATTAAAATTGAAAATCATTCATTTATTCAGATTGAATACAGATTACGCTTAAGTAAGTTTGTTATATACGTTTCGCTTTCATCTTTTCCTGCCTTTTACTTTTACGGGTGCAGTTTCCAAGAAAGTTTACAAAAGCAGTAAAATAAATTCAATTTTGCCGAATAATAAAAAAACTCTTTGGTTCTCTGTAGCAGTTGATTAAAATCTCTCTCTTTCTTCCATTCTTTTTCTTTATATTTAAAAAAAAAAGCCACTGTTATGATACTAAATACGTTAAATTATATAACGAGTACTAAGTTCGTTCATAGACTTACATACAGATTCTACAACGCGTGTACACCCATAGTACATAAAGAGGTTATGTTTACTCGCACACGCTTTGATGCTGAAAGTTAAACAAAACTTAATTTGTAACTGGTGCAGCACTAATTGCAGGACCCCGCCATTACAGGCTTGAGGGTACAATTTGTTAGTTTCATAATTGGAGGGATTGAATTAATGCAGTAAGAATGAACTGTTGTTAGCGGCAGTAAAAAACTTTTTCCCTGTTATTGAGCTGCTCGGACATGGCAAATCCACCTACATTTCACCCTATCCTTTCTAACAGCATTTACCATATTTCAAAAGTCACTTGTATTAACCAGCAAAAACACATGCGAAAAAGTGATCAAAAGCTTTGTCATTAATTTTCGCGCATAATAAATATAGATACAGGATAAACAAGACAGGCATTGAATCATCAAATACAGCCGTGATTTATAAAGGGCAATTAAAAAAGATTGTTTCGGGGGGAAAATGGACGTACAAGGAGGTAAAAGCCTATTAAAGGTGAGTCATAAATCGTCTGTAACGAAAAACCGTACATGAGTATAACGACCATAGTTCTTAGGGGATGAAGATAATGGCGTTTAAAAAATATTATCATTGCGCCGAATCTGCAGTAAAAAAAACAAAAGAGTCGGCTAAAAGCAGAGAGATAAGATTCTTTCCGTAGTTAAGGGCGCGTCCCGGTCGGTGATGGATGTCCGTCTTTCGTCGCGTTGGCCGCTACCCAAGATAAGTCGCTCATAATGTTATTGTCGAGAGCCCTCGGCAGCCAAGGTATTAACTACATTCAGCGCACGTGCATCGCATTATACGCGTTTATTTAGCGAACGTGTTTATTATCGAGTAAGCCCGTGTGTTAATTAACGCGAATGAAAAAGGGATTTTCATGATATTGGTATAAGGATCTTTTGGAGATGTGGGATTCGAATAGTGGAGGTTCTTAAAGATATGCTTATTGCAAAGGTTTACGAAGATAAAATATTGTATTTCGCATGATGGAATAAGAAAAAGATTTCTCTTTCTTTCTATGACAATTGTACTTGAAAATCGACGTTGCGTCGTTACGAGATAATTAGAAATCCATTAAAGCTCTCTTTTTAATCTCTTGCTTTTTAAAATAATAAATAATGGAAAATGTTTCATTTGTGGTAAATAAAGTGATGAAAACAATTAATCTTGTAATTACGTATTGACGTTTGCTCTATATACATAAATATACGCGCCTGAAAAGTTCGCAATGCGCTACATAAGGTATTATGAGCAATTATTGCTCTAGGCACTTTCCTGTATACGGCTATAATGAACTGTCACTGTCCTATTATAATTGTTACGATTGTCTTTGGAGGGCATAAACTATAGTATTTACATTACTTATAATATTTTGTAGCTTTAAAATTCAAAAGTTACCGATGAAACATTAAGAAAATAATAAATAATTAGAGTACATTTTTACAATAAAAAGCTTTGGCGTTATAATTCATGATAAATCGATGTAACGAAATTATTTAAAACTAAATTTTCTCGTTATAAATATGAAAACGATGTCAATTAATTATCTCATAACCAGCTATAATTGCGAAATTATAAGTATATCATAAGAGGATTATCCAAAAGTATTTCAGGTCACACGCGGTTGTTGTCCCGGTCACACAATTTTTCATCAACGCATAACTAAAACCTTTATACGGATTAAAAGCTTTTTTATCATTAAAGTTTTGTACTATCCAGTATCCGTCATAAACAAAAAAAAATAAAAAAGAGATTACACGAAAGAAAAACTCATACAAGTGATAACAATGCGACAGGTTTCAAAATGTTTTCGAGATTGCATATATATAGTGTATACGCATAACGAAAAATGCACATGCAGTATACGTTAAAAGAAAAAAGAATCCCATTTACAAATGTCTGAGATGACAAAACGCATTAGTCACCGGACATAAATATCTGTTTTCTTTTCATACGTTAAAAATAATATTTTGTTCCCAACACGTACATTCCATAAGTATAAAATATACAGTCATTTTCTGAAGCATTGCCATTTAAGTAACAAACACACTCGGCTAATAATTAGCATAATCCACGGCTATAATCGGAACACGGCAGCTAAACAATAGTCAATTTTCCCCTCATCGACGCGCGTAACTCTATCAATTTCCCCTGTACAGCCCAAGCTTAACGCAATTATCTCGGCGACCTACTCACTCGTTTTCGATACATTTACACATGGCGCGCATATATACATGTAGATGTGTATCGCAAAACAATGCGTCGTCAATACGGTATCCGCGCGTCTTTCGCTCTTTCATTAAATCCACCTCTCCGCTCTCTCTCTTGCTCTCTTTATATATCCCCGATTCCCTGTGTCAAAGCCTCGGCGAAATTTTACAATAGCCGAGCGCGTTCACGGCGACAAACAAAGAGCGAGAGAGAGAGAGAGGGGCACCTGCAGGCTCTTCCCGTATAAATAAAAGCGAACGAAAAAAGCTGGGGCCAGAAGGGGGCGACGACGGCGCGCCCAGCCCCTATATATCGGTAACATTGACGTAAAAAAAAGCGCGCGCCAACAAAAGGATCCCGAAACTTTGGCGGGGCACGCGCAAAAAATACGGCTAATCTAATTTTTTTGTTGTTCCCTACCTCCGCGCTCGGCGGGTGTATTTCTTTTCGGGTAAATAGCAAAAAAGCTGATGCCGCTGCCGGTGTATACAGTGAGAGAGATGGCACAAAGTGAAAGGCAATAGAAGTAGCCTCGGCGCTGATGCGGCGGCGGCGGCCGTTGATTGACAATAGTTGCGCGATTCGATTATCAATCACGCTGCTGCCGCTCCTGCTACTGTCCAGTCTATAGCGGACTCTTTGCATCTATGTATTTACGCGTATATATGTATGACTGGGGCGCTGTGGAACAGTGTGGATGTGTGTAGGTGTATTAGGTGCGGGAAGCCGGGAAGTGGGAGAGATGGCTCCGGGCGAGCGCAGAGATAGAGAGAGGGAGAGAGAGAGAGAGAGAGAGGCAGAGGGTAGCTTTCGACTGGTGGGTACTAGGTCGGTCGCGACCCCGCGCGAATTCAGGTCGTGGCACTGACAATGCGACCTACATACGTTTGTGTCCCCTCTTCCTCCTCACTCCCTCTCTCTCTCTCTCCCTCTCTCTCTCGTCCGAGCACCTCCAGCAGAGTTCGCCCGGATATTTCAGCCGCCTGCTGCTGCTCTTCCGCATTTTCTCTACTACCAACCTCCTTTCCCCCTTTCCCCTATTCTCTCCTCTCTCTCTCTCTCTCTCTCTCACTCTCTCTGTCTTTATGTAACTCTTGCCGTTGTACGATATTTTTCTCTTACTCTCTTTTCAAGTTTGCGCTTTGTTGAGTTTCTTCTTTTCTTTCCTCTCTCTCGCTCTCTCCCTTTTTTATCTTGACTTACTTTCCATATTTTTCCTTCGACTCTCTCCGTCTCTCTCTCTCCTCTCTCTCTCTCTCTTCTCCCAGTTATTGAGAGCGCCGAGATGATTGCAGGCGAGGGACTTTTAATTGAATTTGTTAGTTATGGACGAATCGATTAAGAGCTTTTTTTTTTGTTCGTGCGGGCTTAATTTTGATGATTAATCGAACGCGATGGGAGAGAGTAAATTGTACGCTTTTGATTAAAATGTTGCTTTGAATGACTCGTAATAATGAGCTGCGTTAACACGGAAATGTTTGACGCGATAGTTGTTTTTTTTTAATTGTATACATGCTGAATACGAATATTTTTAGTGTACAATTGTTCCTAACCAAGCTCTTGTAAAACTTTTATACCTCGAACAGGACGGTAAGTTAATATTTAAGATATTATATTTGTTTACGCTATATATTATATAATTTAAAAGTTTCAAAGTGAAATCCTATTTTCTTTCTGTCTTTTCAATTTACGGCTTACTCTCGAGCGCAAATGTTTTTCGAAAAATCCTGGAGAAAATTTCTCTGAAAGTACACTATCTCAGAATTAGATTTATGTTTTTCAATGAATCTTACAAATTGTTTTTCGAGTTACAATGTCTCGGTTTTCTCTATAGCGATATCGGACATAAAATCCAATTTACTTTGTTTTCCTTCAACTGTTGTACGTATAAATAAACGATTTTTTGATGACGTAAACAGTTTATTTTTACTATAATCATTTCGATGCATACCCATACAGACGATTTACAAATTTTCACAGTAATTATGAAGTTTAAAAAATTACGACCTGACAAAAATACACCAAAATGTATCCAATAACTGAACCATCCACTATAATTGAGTCGTTCAACCTGCATTATTTATTGACAATACTATTACATACAGATGCTTTCAATAATCGTAAATTCGACAGATGGAACAATCCGTGCACACACACTTTCGATCGAAACAACGACAGCTAACTGTTTGCCTAAAATTTTTATTCCTGTGGCCTTTCCGTACATTCTTAGCGTTTCACACCAGTGTATCCAGGTCTTTTTCCCCTTTACGACACTCGCAGCACACTCCTCTTTTCGCCCTCAACTCACGCTTTTTTCTCTTTTATTCGCGGGTCATGCACTCCTTCTGTCGCAGGCGGACACCGGAAGAAAAAAAAAGTTCTTACGTCATCGAAACTGCAACTGCGCGAGCCCGACACATGTTCATCTCGACCAAAGTCTGTGTGTGTGTGTGTGTCGGCGGACGCGCAGACCGGAAGTGAAAGAGTTCCTCTTCCGTCCTGACCCTTTCTCCATTGCCGCGCTATATACATGCTCTTTCTAAATGCAAGGCGCGTATCCTACATATCCTTAGGCTCGCCTTTTCTCTCTCTCCTGCACCCGCGGGCATTCCAATTTTCGCTTCGCAGAAATATGTTTTTCAATTCCGCAGAGTAGAACGGCGCCCAAGTCGGGGATAAAATGCGTGGACTGGCAGGGTGAGAGAGAGAGAGGGAGAGACGGAGTCGCAAACAGGAAGGTAATACGCGAGCTAGAAGTTTTGTGGGTGGGCGAAAGTTTGGCGCGGCGGCCCGCCCACATCTTCTCCTCTCTGTGTGTGTGTGTGTGTGTGTGTGTGTGTGTGTGTGTGTGTGTGCGTGTGTATTCTCGTTCGTCTTTTCGTTTTAGACTAAACTTTTGCGCCGCATGGTTTTAAGACAGTCATTTTTCACGTCGATTTGTTATGGGTGAATCGTCTTATTGGTGGATTGCTTCATTTCCCGTGCGAGCGAATAAAGAAATCCGAAAAGTTGATACCTGCTTTAGTATGCACTTTTAGTGCACAGATATATATATATATATATATATATTGTCTGCAAAGGTGGTGTTGGAGAAAGTTGTAACATTATCGCTCGAATTAATAAGTGGTTTTACAGCATCGTTAAGATTAGTTTTGTCCTTTTATATAAGCGATTGCTTACATTGTCAAAAATGTTTACAAAAAGTTGGATTTACATAAATCAGTGCCTATAAAATTATGGATATTATATCTTTGTAAGAATGTCAATTACGTATTAAACTGTTATTTATGATATTTATATACAGACACTATTAATGGCATTGTAAACAGTCTAATAAAACGTTCCAAAGTTCGACCCGCCAAAAGATAATCATTTCGCGTGGAAAAGTTGAAATTGCTTTTTTCAACTTTTAAGCCCGTGCGCAGTATACCGCAGCTTTGTTATCGCGTCGGCGAATTAATAACGGTCAATAAAACCATCTGTACTCATTAAAAACATCTCGACTCGCGGGCTCTCTCTTTCTCTCTCTCATACAAGCATCGATCTATTATGCAGAAAGTTTTTAATCGTCGCGAGGCTCTCTCTCTCTTTCGCTCTCTCACGCGTTCCCTCACCTCGTATTGATCTTTCCGCGAGAGAATAATCCAGGCCACAAGGAACAAAGAGAAGCAAAAGGTTTTTGACTGGCACGCGCACGTATACTTGCACACACACACACACACGCGGCAACAATCGTATATGTACGTAATATACATACAGTGGCGCGTTCGCGGTCGAATATGTATACCGCGCAGTCGGGATAAACGGCGAAAAGCGAAATACGCGGCGGAATCGTCTCGTACATACATATATAAAGTGCTCTCCTCGTTAAAAAGTCCCGCGGAGGTTCGCCTGTTTTTTTTCCGCTACCTACTTTTCTATTCATAAATTCCAATGTTGTGCATAAAGCTAAGGCGAAATTCTGCCTCTCGCGAAAGAGTCGCGCGATACGACGACGGCGGCGGTGGTGGTGATTCTCCCTCCCCGCCCCCCCCCCCTTCTATACTCGCTGAAAATGAAAAATGAAGAACGCGCGCGGAGCTGCCCTTTCTCCCTTTTTTCGCTCCTTCGACTTTCAAATCAGACTGTATACGTGCCAAGAGCCGCCAATTCGTATTATACGCGTTTTGCCTCTGCAGCTTACAGACGCGCGACATCTACATATCTATATATGCTGTGCGTCTGAACAGAGCCCAAGGACTGTGTGTGTATAGGCGATAGGTGTAGATGTGGAAGGGTAGGGGTGGGGGGCGCTAGTAGTAAGAGGCCCGCCTACCGAGACAGACGGATAAATGGGCGAATACGTAAGATGACAGAGGAGAGGAAGAGACATGTGTTATATGCGCGCTCGTGCGCTCGGAAAATGTACGCGCGATTTGCTGATGTGTGTGTGTGTGTGTGTGCTCTCTCACGGCGAGCGTGTACCTATACGTGAATTACACGCGAGTATTAAGCTATGTCAGCGGCTTTTCTTCATATGTCGCGCTTTTAAATTTGTCTTACCTAGAACTTATGCAGCTTTACGCGTATCTTTTTGCTCCCTATAGCTTTTTTCCGATAAAACGTGCACTTTCCTGTAAGTGTGGTTTTACTGGAAATTACAAGTTCGCAAGTTTTTAGTAAGTCTAATTCATCGTTTGCATCTTTGACAGTTATATTTCAATCCTTCATAATATTGGAAATATATTATGAGAAATCAATTGATTTAGGCAGATTTTTTATACATATATTTAGTAACGCAAATAATAATAACGACCTATAACGTAATATTAAATATTTTAATATGGTCTTGTATACGGGAGTCTCATAATATACGGGAGTCTTATTATATATACTGAATGTCATATATTTATATTTGGAAAGGACATGATTGATGTTTCTTCTATAAAAAAGCCATATTGTGCAAATGAATCTCATATTTCATCTTAAAGCTTATTTTAACGTTAAAAAAAAAAAATAAAAGTTAGTAATTTATTTTTCTAATTTTTTAAAATAAAAATAGGAAAAACCATGGTTGTAGAAAGAATAGAATTGTAATTGCATGATATATTTAATTAATGTTTTCGTACCTAAAAGTATTAATTCTTTAAACTGTATATAGTAGTATGATCAATTCATATTTATGTGCATGCATCCAAAATGAAGATTTATTGTTATCAACATTTAATGCGTTTAATTATAATTAGCCTAATTATTCACCTTTCAGTATCGAATAGTTTATGAATATACCAAATAGCAAATGTTGACTTATACATTAATTTGTAGATATTCGAGTTAATTGTTAATGCACTGTCGCTGAATAGAGGAGATTAAATTGAATACAAATGCGTATTATGCAAAACATTTTTGTCTCGATTGTAATTCAGAACGGATGTGCGATAGTTTTCATGTTCCGACCCAACGATCCGAAATACATTCATTATGCAGTCAAGTACAATTATTTTGATATAAAGACTTTTTGTATAACGAGCCAAATGTACGTACCGCTGAAAATGAGAACTTACCTTTGAGATTTGACATGAATTCATTTTACACTGCTGCTTACAAAAGAATAATAATCCATCTCAGAATTATAACTAGAATCGGCGAGGGAAAAGTAAATTATCGAAAAGTAGTCAGACAAATGCTTAAACAAAATGTACTATGCTTTTAAATAATACAATTATAATAACGTCCGTGCGTAAATAGTGATCTGCCCTCGAAAGACGGACTGTTTCAAATTCTAAGCCAATACCTTTATCATTTAATGCTCATAAAACACATTTTTCGTGGCGTTGCGCGCGGCAAATGTACTTATACTAGTCCCCTGAAATAAACACCCCTTTCTTAGCGCGTGGGTGCAGAGACGTGGATCTGACTGGAAGTGTATAAGCCGTAGAAGGAGATATGCGGACTGCAGACAATATAGGAAGCTGCGGCGAGAAAGGAAAACAAGCCGAGAAATTGGAAAAAGAAAAGCGGAAACTGGCAGCCGCGCGCACGGTAACCTTCCCTCCTCTCAGCCGTATTACGCACGATGACGACGACGACGACGTAACTATATATATGTATACATACATATACACACGGATAGACACGCGTACGTGTACACTGTAGACGAGTTAAGAGTAGCGCAGTGATGCCCGCGAGCGTCGCGCGTCGCCGCTGAATATTCAGGGACTCGTTTACTCGTCGCGCCTCTCTCTCTCCCAGGGGATAACGCCCGGGGATATCCTTCCCCGCACCTATACCCGCACCTACCCATACCCGCGTACACACGTAGGATTTTCATCCTGTCGCGTGTATACGGCTTAACTTAATTCGTGGGATTGCACATATAGGAGGAGAAATATACACCCTGATGATGAATCGTTTTTGCACGCCCGTTGCAATAGTCTTGTCTCTCGACTTGGCGACTGGGGATATATATATATATAAGTGACGAGAGAGAGTGAGGGAGAGGCGAGTTTTATCGACTGGAATTACGAGTCATTGCCAGCTGTTTTTTTGTTCTTCTTTGTTCTTCTTTTCCTTTTTTGCTTTGAGGGTGGAAGGGACAGCCGCTGACTTGGGCGAGTTTAGTTGGAACGAGGAAACAATTTATCGGCAATCGGTGTTTCTCGATTTTTTTTTTCGACATCTTTAGGCATATTTCGTTGCTTATCCTCTATAGGTAAAGAGATTGAATTTTTTTTAAAATTAAATGTTTGAATTCATAGTAAGAGGGTTGCACTGTCATTTCTACATATTTCCCTTAGTCTTTCATTGGGGTAATCTACGGATAAACATATTGATTTCAATATTGCATTTAAAAAACAAACAAAGAATAATCAAGTTAATCTTATATTAAAGTTAATCCGTATCGTAGCTGGTACAAATCTATGGCCAAATCCAGTGTATAATATCGTCCTCTCGTTCTCCCTC
The DNA here is from genome assembly GCA_900490015.1 of Megastigmus stigmatizans. NCBI lineage: Eukaryota > Metazoa > Arthropoda > Insecta > Hymenoptera > Megastigmidae > Megastigmus > Megastigmus stigmatizans. Next base: position 12,840 of record UELV01177055.1, on the reverse strand, counting down.
AAATCTCATCGTCGACAGTTTCACACACTCCTCCACTCGCACGCACGCATATACGTGTACGGCATTATCAAACCGAAGAAAGAAAAGTCGCGCGGGACGATATAACGATCGCGGACGAGAGATATATCTCTTGCCATAAGCAGTAGCAACAGCGGCAGCGACGCTCGGGCTCGTGTGCGACTTTTAACGAGATATTCCGAGCTCCCGCAAGAGCAGCAGCCTCACAGAGACTCGGGCTCGTTAAAATTCACCCTCGCATCATCGACGCCACGCGTGCGTTAACGTCCCATCATCTCCTCCTCCCCCACCGCGCCTCATTCTCGCTTCCCGCCGATGACGTTATTGACGGTTTCGCTCGCGGAGCAGACCTGCGAAGCTCCACCGACCTTCTGTTTCGGCTCTCGAGCTCTGCGCGCCGCAGAGATAAAGATTCAACTCTCTTAGCCCTACTCGCGCTCTGTAGAAAATGTTAACTCGGTCGCTTAATATACGGCTAGTCTTTAACGGGCATTCGTTATCTTGATGCGGATGTGCTATATACGATGGATTGGGAGGCGGGAAAATAGGGAGTGAAAGCGCTTTTTAAAGAAAAACTCGCTCATATTGTGGGACTCCGCGCGAACGTTGTGCAGCTGCGCGCTCTTTTTAGACGCGCGCGAGCTCAAATTTATGAATGCGCAACGGGACCAGACGTCTCAATTACTGTACGCGAGCGGAGCAGCGGTAGCGCACCGCGGCGGTGCATCTCTGCGAAATTTGCGACCCCCTGTATGTGCTATACGTTTGTGATTTATTCTCTATCTCGAGGTAGGCTGCTCGCGCGCTAATGGTCTCAAAATGGAATTAATGCCGTGAGAGCGTTCTCGCTTTGATCCATGCCCTGCTCCCTGATACATCCGTCAATTTCCAATGCCACGACAGAAAATTATCGTACAGCGCCGTAAGTTCATGTTCCGAATACATCATTGGCGTTTTATACATGTATATAAGACGATGCGGAGCGCGATTTGTTAAATATATTATACGCGTTATAGATTAACCGATGTGCTTGCGTACATTGTGTATAGATGTTGAAGCCCTAATTTGGTGCAATTCCAACGGATAGACACGTCTTGTGCGAGCGTTAACATGGGCTAAACACAGAGAGCGGACAGATTATAATACTAGGGGCCGAGATAAGGGAGCCCAAAGTAGTCTGTACGGTAGTACAAGAGTTGAAACGGTCCCAGGGCGCGATAATCCAGCGATCCGTTGATGATGCAGGCCCTGACTAATAAATTTCCTTACTTATTATGCGACGTAGAAACGCTCTACCCTCTCTATCCCTCGATGTCGTAAAAGCCTCGTAAAATTTTGCAAAATGCTGTTGTTAAACATTAACGCTATCGCGGGGCTGAACTATAAACTTGAGCGATATTCTTAAAATAAATTACATCTTATAACGTAGAATTTAATGACATTAGATTTATGAATGTAGCTCAACTGGGAATAATTTAAAAATTTCAAGTTTTAAATAAAAATGGTTTTTTATCAAATTATTTATATCTTTACACATTAATTATTGATAATAACGAGTGAAAAACTAATATATGTATTTTTCACAAAGCATTTATTTCCCCTACAAATCGTAATCATGGCTAAAAATCGTGCTCTCAAATTACAAGCACATAGCAATTTCGATGTCTGTACGGAAGCCCTGCATCCTGGTTCTCGTATTCAAAATAATTACAAAGTACTCAGCTATTGGAAGCCTGGAAAAATTTTCTACTGACGTAAAGCTAGGGCTTCATTAGTTAATGAGCGCATAAGCCCGTTATTTAAAAGTTCTCGATCTAATTAGAACTTGAACGAATTAAATACCGACTCGCTGAACAAAAAAGGAAATATATTCAATTGAAAAACTTTCTCTTTATCATCGCGCATAACGCACATATTTTTCTCCAAAGTTACCTTACTCCAGAACAAAAGAAAACTAAAAAATATGATATTTCTGACTTTCAATTTATCGACTTAGAAAATATATAGGTTCAAACGATTGGTAGAAAAATTTTTGTTTTTGCCCTGCGCAGGTACATAAACATTTAGAATTTATTAAGAAAAAATTTTGGTCCAATGCTCTTATTCTAAGAAAGCTTCAGCCGTGGGGAGAAAAAAGGGAGAGGAAAACAGTCGATATCGCTTGGAGCTGCCTCTGGCTTTCGACCGAGTGGCTTCTTACCAGCTCTCTTTCTCTCTGCCTCTCTCTCTTTTTTTATTCCGAGTCACAACGGGCTTTATATTCTTACGAGCGTCCACGCGCTCGGCCGCATCGAAATGGCAAAACTGCGAAACAGTCCTACCTCGGGGGGGATATATCCAGAGAGAAAGCTGCGACTCGTATACGTATATAGCTATATGCACCGGCGTCGACTTGAATTACTGGAGCGACGGCAGAGACATCGGGTTAGAGCGAGCTGATAAATTAATTAAACTGCAGCGAGTCGGATCGAAGAGCGGAGTTGCGCATTTCGACTTTACAATTTCGTCGACTCCTCTCCTGCGTCTCTCTTCTCTATCTCTATCTCTCTCTCTCTCTCTCTCTCTCTCTCTCTCTCTCTCTCTCTCTCTTCCAGTTCAGTTTCGACGAAACGGTATATAACAGAGAGCGATATAGATTGATGTCGGTGCCGCTGCTGCTGCTGTTGCACAGAGAGGACGGAATATGGATGTGTGCGCAGCTTGGCGATTTGAGATTAATTTTTGCTGAGCGAATGCTGCGGATGGCGGCGCTGCGTACACTTTTATAAATGGCTCGTATGAAACTCTTTTTTTTTGACGATTTAATATAACAAGAAAATCGTCGTGTAAGATTGAGGAAGTGTATTAGAACATTCTATCATTCAGTAGGATGTATATTATCGCGTTATTTATATAAAAATAATTAAATAATCTATTGTTACCCTAGTCTTCAATAAGTGGCATATTTATACGCAGACACAAGTTATAATCATTTATTTTGTTCATACTAATATAAACCATTTGGGAATAACATTTTTTTTTCAGTATATATTACAATACGAAAATTAAAACCTTCTACATCGTCTTTCAAATATATCTATTAAATTCAAGGTAGATTCACAAATGTACACCGTACTATGATACAAATTCCGCTGACTTTACGAACGAATTTATTGGTCTAAATCTGGTTATATTCTCTTAATTCCGTATTGGGGTATCGGACGCTGTGCTTTTCTCATTTTCGCGCGTCGTCGCGAAAACGCTTCATACTGAATCATATTTGCAGTAAAGCGTGAAATGACAAAATATGCCATTTAGACGGGCTACACGGGTGGCTAGGAGCGGGCGAAAGAGAGTAAGGAAAAAAATTTTCAGCGCAGCAGCAGCAGCGGAAACGCAGAGCCACTCGAGGGTCGACCAAGTGAGAGAGAAAGAGAGAGCCATGCGCTAGATGAGAAAAAATGCCAGGCACTCAGCCGCACGCAAAAGGAAGAGAAGAAAAAAATCGAGATTCTCGCTACGACCGCAAGTGCCAAGGGCCAAGTACAGCAAGAAGTAGGTATAAAGTACAAAATTAAAGCACGCGTTGGAATATGGGCAGCTAACTTCGGTTTAGGGCCGAACTCAAAGTATTGCGACATTCACGCGGGACAAGTGATTAACGAAAGCAATTACAAACTTTCAATTATCTTCATCAAAGTATTTTTCTTACAAAATAGTTGCGACGAATTCCTGTAAACTATGTGCCATTACGTACAAAAAAAAACACTGTAAATTATCATTGATTTTGATATATTGTTAATTTCAAGTGTAGCCAAAGTACAAGAAAAAGTTGTACAAGCTAAAAATCAAAACGTTCTTTGTCAAATTGAGACTCGTAAGTATAAGCACAGCGAACTAAATTTTTTTTGCGAACCCGTGCACTAAAAATAAAATGAGCGCACGAAGCAGCGATGCTTAAGAAAGAGAACGAGATAAGGCGACGGAGAGGGAGAGATAGAGAAAAAAAACGTAGAGAGAGTCATAGAGGGAGAGGGCGAACTTTTCCTAGCAGCGCCATGTGCCAACCGCAGAACTTTTCTGGGAAGCCAGGCTGTCCGCGCGCAGCAGCGACTTCCTTTCTTTCCCTTCGCTCGGCTGCTTGCTTATGTAACGCTCGTGAGTTACGTTCGTGTGTTGTTTGAATTTTTTGCGAACACCATTTGCGAAACTGCCTGCCTGCTATATGCCCGCGCCGCCCAACTCGAATTGCACTCCTGCTATACTGTGTGGCAGGTCTATACTTTCTCTCTCTCTCTCTCTCTCTCCTTCTCTCCGCGCCGACAAATAGTATTTTACGGTGTAATGGCAAAAGTTGTCATTCCGTTTACGATGCCGATTCAAAATGCAAACTTGTTTATGCTTTGGGTAACTTCGTCCCCTTACGATCTGTATGGGAACGGTAACAGTACGTTCGCAGTCGAAGAAAGAACTTGGATAGGCGGATTTTGGTGTATTCAAACGAGTGGAAATGTCAGTTTTTGGTCAGACATACCGCATCTCTGATCAACAGTCGAATTGCTTAATTTTCTATTCTACTAAATGATTCTAGATATTTCGAGCTTGATAAATCTGTATATAAAACTTCAAAGAACGACTGTATTTTAAAGCAAAAGCCTTGGCATAAAAGTTAGCCTAACTTTGCTCGAGCAAAAATCCTGCGAAAACAAATGTCCGAGAGAAAGGCCGCATCGTATATATACACAATCGATGCCGCTAGTTCACAAGAGCTGACAAAGCTTATGCACAGCGAGATCGTGTTTGATAAGGGGAGCAAAAAGGAGCCGCGATTAGATTCCTGGAGTGCAACGTACCAGAAGTAGTCGCGCGGGCAGTCGAGTGCCGGAGGTGCGGCTGCACTGGATAATCGGCCGGGGTAACGTTTGTGCCCGCGGCCGAGAGTCGCGAACACGCGATTACCCGCGCGCGGACTCGCTATGTGGACGAGTGAGCGCGCACGTGAGTTGTAGGTGACCCACCGCGCGCGACTCTGGCCCTCACGCGAATCGGTATTATTCGACTGCTTTTTTTTTCTTCTTTTTTTTTGGACGTATTCTAGAACGTGACGTTATAACGATCGCCCGAGGGTTCTGTTCTTTTATATGTCGATTTATTTCCAGTCTAAATGATCGGTGCTATTTGATCGTATATAGGTTCAAGTGTTCTGGATTGATGTACTCGAGACGGATTATCGTAATTAATGGAAGCGCTTTAAAATAATTCTGTAGAGTAATTTGAACTGAATATAAAATTATTTGTAATTTAAATTACATCATGGAATGAAACAGAAGTAGAGAGAGAGAGAAAACAGTTAGTAATTGTTATATAGGTACTATCTGGTTAGGACGCAGTGTAATAAAGAGTGGACGATTAGAAATCTTAGAATTGATTCGTAACTCTATATACAGGGTCTTCAAAAAGTAACAGACCCGCTCCCCTCCCCCCGTCCCTGATTTTGGAATCAAATATCTAAACAAAAACACTCTTTCAGAATCTGGGTTCGAAAATAGGGGTTCCCATTTAAAAACATGAAGTAGACCTTAAAATGACCTTGGAGATTCAGGGTCACCATTGGAATCCTCAACGAAAATCCTATCGACCTTGGGCTTATCATTTGAGTTTAGACATTTGATTCCAAAATCAGAGGGGGGGGGGGGAGATTCGATACTTTTTGAAGACCCTGTATAATTGAGCAATGTATAATGCAATATATAATTACTGATTATTAATTAATTAATTAATAAATAATTAGGGTGAAAACTCACGTAGTTTGGATATTATTTTACAAAAGCATCAGATGTCTAGAAAGTTGAGATTAATTAAAATCTGTAAAAATTATCTTGTAGACGGGTAAAGTTTCCTAGTTACTGTAATATAATGAATATTTATTCTTGTTTCAGTATCTTTATTTTATTTAGCATGATCGGTATTATTTTAATCGTTCCAAAGCAGAAGCAATAAAAATGCTAAGATTCACCATGAAGCATATACTACAACTCCTTGTTGTAATAAAAAGTTCAATAAAATTTGATGGAATATATAATTAGTTACTCATTTATAATTATTAGAAATACATGGAATTTGGTACTGATGTAGACACTGCTGTATTTTTTTTAAAGACTAAAAGTTATAAACATTATTTCTGCTTTATTATATTAAGTAATTAAGCAAGCAGTTATATAATTACGTTTTAACTTGCATTTTTAAACTACATGTAGATCATTTAGATATTGCGTGATTTATCGAATGTAAACAATAGCCAACAAAGTGAGCATTGCTATTTCTCTATCAATAAATCAATCCTCAATGTTCTGCTCATGTTTGAAATTTTATGGACGGTATTGTTACACATTGTTTTCGATGATTCTTCCCTATATTAACTTTCATGATAACTACTTTGACTAATTGTATCTATAAAATATAATGATATTCCTATCATACTTGTTATTCCATCAATTAGCATTTAAGCTATTTTCAATTCTAATTCATTTTAAATTTTTATTCTTTATGAGTTTAATTTGTTTTTTTTATTCTAACAATTTTATATCTTACGAGGACTAAAAAGAACTTTTAAAAAGGTAAAAATTTGTCATGTACAAGCTTCTTTTTAGTTTTCATTTTGACATGCATGTTTATCTTATATAAAAGCTAGTCTTACAGTTAAATGGTTTAAAAATTTAGAAATAAAATATGCAATCTGTTTTCACCATATATTTGAAATACCTATTATATTTTAACTATCTATTTTGTGCAATAACAACAAAAGTAGGATTTTACAAAATAAAAAATTTTCAACGAACAAATCAATATCGATTTATAGACAAGCTATGCAAAAGCATTTAAATTCACTTTCTTAAAATGAGCGAGAGGATATGGGAAGTAAAAGATAAATAGTGTGGTCGAGATAACGCGGATAAAAGAGCTACACGAAGAGAAGAGCATGCATATTGAGTGCGGTAAGATACATTTTATTATGTCCCGCAAGCATCTACTTCAAAGCGTTGGCAGTTTCTATATTTTCTCTTTAGTTTGAACGTTGACATTTTTGTTCAAATATTAACGATAGGTAGATGCGTTATTAGTGATAGTAACATCTTGCATGTATATCAGTTCTGTAACAGTGAATCGACAAGTATGAAAATTTACTTCGTTCAATTTCTGCAATTTAATCTGTAATTTTGAAATATAAATCATTTTTAACAACGAAGTTATTGTTACTTATTAAGCTCTTCAAAGATCAAAACCTTAATAGTAACCTTGACCATTTTGGTAACATGTTATTGTTATTTATTCGAAAGATCAAAACCTAAGAGTGTAATAAATCTTGTTTCCCTTACTATTGTGAATAACCAATGACAAAGTCTTTTGTCTCTTGTTATAATTAAAAAATATCTCAAAATTTAAGTTTGCCATTGTGCTTGATAAATTTAAGGCAACCGATTACCAAAGTATTAAAAGCTCTGAATGGAAATGAATTAATTTGTAAATTCGTTAGACTGTAGCAGTAGGAATTTGTGTGTATTTTGTGAGTCACTCAACTTTTCACGTACAAGTTTAACAAAGCTTATAATAAGAATGGTAAGATCTTTAAAACCTTTAAGTCTGTAAGAGCTTCGCGAACTTTGCGAGAACTTAATACTTATAAGAAAATTTAATTAGGAGATTACTGTTCAGTATCCGTCATGCTCACGAAGTTTCCACCCTTGCTTATGTACATAAAAAGATCCAGTTTATGTTTTGTAGAAAAGGGACGTCAAAATTAGGATTTATTAATTAATGACGAAATTGCTTCTCGAACACACTTTTAATTTTCAATATTATCAATTACTTAAAATGTATTATAAAACACGCGATTTTAAATTAATGTAATTTTTATTATGTATATAAAATTTTAATTAAGTGCCTAGATTACTTTATAAACCCTTTCGATTATAATATATATATATATTTAAAAGCTATACTTTTAACAAGCTTTCAAAGTAGTTTTATGCTTTAAAAGGCTTTTAGCGTGAAAAAATAATTAGCTCTCAATTAAAAGCATTCAGTCATTGTGCAACATTGTTAAATGATGAATTTTATGCTCCAATTTGCTCAATTCGGGTTGTCATGGTGTATACATAGACTGGGCTTATGTACCTCTGCAGGCTTAATGTACCATGATGCGTGTTCAAAAACTAGATTCTACTGATGCGGCTGCGTTTACTTCTGGTTTACCAATCCTCTCTGTACCATTTATCAAACATACCAGGTAAACCGAGAAAATAATTACCATTTCAATGAAATATACCTTTAACTAAAACGTAGCAAATTCTTAAAATTATTATTATTTTTTAAATAATACTAAACCACTAGAATAATTAACAATTAAAATAATAGATAAAGTGAACTGACGATAATGAATATCATTCGTCTAAATTAGAAGCTGAAATAAATAATTATTTCTATATTTTGGGAATAAAAGCTTAAAAATTGCTGCATGATTTAATATATATTTCACTATACACAAATTTTACAATTGCTGAAACAGTACAACAAATAAATCGATGCTTAATTTCGTTTGCGTTTAAAGTCAGTGTATATTTTCATTTTGAACCACTTTTTTACACTACTGCGTACGTGAAAAATTTTTCAGTGCCATTTCCATAAAAGGTCAACCTGACAACTTTATTCCAGCACCGAAAAAGATTTTGCACTGCAAATTTGTAGGAACAGAAGGTATGCAGGCAAACCAAGCAGCGAAATGTCTCTGAGTATGTGTGCGTGTATGTATGTGTAAGAAAAAAGAGAAGTTAAAAGGGAGAGGAAATTCTACGAACCGACGTTGACAGACAGGGCCGAATCAATTTGTTAAAAACACGCTGGTGCATTTAGGCCTTGGTGCTGCGGCTGCGCATTTGTCAGACTGTGTATGTATGTTTTGACTTCCACGCGCTGCATTGGATTATTCATTAATTCGTGCACCTGAATATCATGATTATCAGAACGATGTGCATTGCGCTTGAGCATTAAAATTTGAAAAAGCATTTTATCTTCTTTGTAAATCATTTATATTTATGAAAGATTGGCGGCAAACACAGTCGATGCAGTCGAGTTAATTCGGATATTGTATTCTGAAAAGTGCTTGGAAAATATGTCGCGGCCCTTTAATATTTTGTGATTGTAGTATGCAGTACATATACATATATATATATTGATTTTTTTAAAATGTAGCCGTGTATACATTATACATGCTATTCTTGCAATTTCTAAAGTAGTCAATGAATTTTTCATATCTCATTTCTTCTTGCGTCAATAAAATTCTTTTACAGAAACTCTTTATTGCTTTAAATTTGGAATTCGACCACAAGAATATATAATTCAATTTTTTTTAAATAAAAAGATGAAAATCACTTTTTTCAGTTTTGCTGTTCCTGAAAGTTAATAGCCAACCTTTCCTCTTCCATAACAGGAGAATATCAAAAAATATCAAATTGTACTTCAATATCCTTTTATATACTTTATATAGAAACGATGCTTGGAATAAAGCTACATTTAAAAAACGATGTATATGTTTAATAAATGATATATTGGTCTTTGTGTGGTTAAATAAAAATGTTTGAAAAGGTAACTAATTTCAGTTAATCCAAGTTTGTATAATTTAATTTAAATTTAGGGCTAGTATTTGGCGACAAATGGCGTCATCCCGGCTGTCAGAAGGTTAAGCGAATACTATTTGATGAGGATCTATCCTGACGATAAGTAGAATAGCCTGACAATCTAAGTTGAGAGTTTGGAAATGACTCAGTAAGCAATGTCTCCATAAAAGCCAAAATATCTATAGGAACAGCTTGAAGAGAAAGGCTGAGCTCTCTGGTTTTATTTTTGATACTGTGAATATTTCGATAGAAAACCCTCAGTTTGTGCGTTGCTGACTGGCCATGGAGTTTTTTGAGTGGAGTGAGGTGGAGGCTGAAACAAAAGAGTCAATAGTGTGGGAGGTAGCAATAGATGGAATACCCGGACTGAAGTGCATTCTCTTTTTAGGCTGGCCCCGATGAGCCTGATTATAGTTTTTAACCTCGCCATACATTTCAGCTAACTGAGAACGATGATTTGGAGTTCTGTTAGAAATAAGTCGAATGTCATCCTGAACAAGCTTTATGTTTCTAAAGACTCTGACTACATCTTCTTGAGATACATAAATGTTGCTGATTTTACTGGAAATACTACCTACTTGCTAAAGATCAGATGGTCTCTTGGAAGCTTGTGAATTCTCTTGAACATTGAACATGATAATGTTGCATGATCACTTAATTCTTTCGATAACTATATTTACAACTGATGACTCTAAGATTCGATTAGCAAAAGATTTGCACTATCATTTCATACATAAAAACTCCGGTAGATAATAAGCAACCACTGACCAAAATTATGTTTATATCTTTGGAGATGGTACGTGCATTAATAGAGTAAAAAGAATGCCTTGATTGATCGTTTACTATATTACTTGTAATATTATCCATAGATTCTAGCCGTAAACCAGATTCTATAAGTCGCCGCATGATTGTATTAAATTTTTCAGCATAAGGTAATGCATTTTCACAGGGAAATGCCAATTCGTCACGTTGAAATGATAATTGTGCAATTTTCAATATCTTGTGATTCTCACCAAGATACTTTTTTGAATAATATCTTCCATTAAAATATGGCATCACACACATAACTGTTTTATTTTCTAATATCTTCTTAATGCATTCTAAGTCACTGTCAATTTTTATACTTTTAGAAAACAGTTTTTGTATATCATGGTTATTAATTTTATTAGCTGAAAAGCGTGTATATATATCCATTTTAGACTTAAAAATATCTTGAAACGTGATGAAATCTAGTTCATTATAGACAAGTTTAATATTAGTAAGACTCGAAAATATTGTACTTGAGTAACTTATCGATAGAAACGCGTAGGAAATGAAAAGAATTCTACCAGTTATTTTTGTAGGTTGTGATACTGGAATTCCTATCAAAAGTCCAAACACATGCAGTCCTTTAAGTCAAAATTTTAGTAGCTGCACTAAAGTAGGCATAATAAGTATCATTAATGGGGTAAATGCTACGAACAGAAAAATACCAACTGGAAAATTAATTTTGAATGACGGTATAATGGGAATTATAATAATCAATTTAGAAGATCCAATCCAGTCTCCAATCATTACCTTTTTGTTATACAATTGACTATTCACGTGTAGTAAAAGCGGTGAAAAATTAAAGATATTGTTTTCTAATTTTTTAAGTATATTTTCATACCTTTGATGATAATTTTAGGTTGAATCAATCTCAATGTTCAAACTGATGTTTAATTTTTTGATGATTGGATAAACATAATTGTAATGCGTGCCAAAGAGTAACACTGTTTTATTATCTAGCTGTATCTGATAGTCATAGAAAGGCAGAAGTTTGAAACCAGGTACATTTAACGCATACATATACAAATTATTTAATTTATCAGGAAACAAATGGATTACGTTTTCTAAATATTGAATATCAAATCTTTTTAAAAATGGATTGTAAGTAAGAAAAAGCAATTGTATTTTTCAATTTTCAATACGGAAAAATCCAAAAGCTTCAAAGACCAGGCATAAAGTAAAATTCTTTTTAGCATATCATTTGATTGATTGTCACGACTGAAATATATGTATAAACATTTAGGTCTGACTGGAATGGGTGATAATTCAACGAATGTGTTTAACATGTTGTATGCTTGACTTAAAACGTGTTCTTGGACACCATCTTTTTGAATGATCACATAGACTGTTGATGATTTAGGATTCTGAAAAACTGACATTTGCAATGAACGATTATTGCCACTATTTTTCATTTCTATTAGATCTATTGTAATAGCTGGAATTATACTGGTTAAACTTCGAAAAAAAGAATTTTCAAGGGTTTCAACAATATTATCTATCCACAGCTGACTATTTGTAAAAATTGCCACCTGATACGGCCTTGAACTGGAAATTAACTTATTTACCATTAAATTAAATTGGCATTTATCATCTTGAGCATAAGCGATTACATATTTAGAATAAATGAAAAAAATGTAGTACACCACAGAAATCTTGAAATTTGTAGTTGCTTGAATTGGGAAATCATTTTAGCTCGCAAACTGTTGCAATGTAAGTCACATATTGGAAAAGCTGCGACAAACTAAAGCATATTTTTCTTTACTGAAGTAAATAACCATTACTACAAAAATAAGGTGTAACATTGCATAATTAGTAAACAGCTCTTTATTCAGCTCGTTGTGTACGATACAATTTGTTATCGTGTAAAAAGGAGACCGGGGTTAATAAACTGAGGGGACCGAAATTCGCTTGCCGAAGCAAGGTTTAGATCATAGACTGAAAGACTGCATCTGGGACTTGTCAGTTCGGCGATCTCACTGTAACTGACTTACGTGGCGCTGCGGCTATTCTCAATCGTCCGGGCAGCGAATGAGAACCAGTACATTTCCACGTATCTGTATAGTTCGATGGAGCTATTTGTAAATAAAGTAAATATGAGTCAATATCGATAATAGCAAAGAGCTGGAACCGTTAGAAGTATAGTAAAATTGTCCTTGGGTTTTTCCAAACACTTTACTGAACTTTAAACTAAATAGCCTAACGATTTGGTTTTACTTTTCAGATACCTGCTAAAACCACGCTGCCAATTCATCGGCACTTCTTCAAATTTAGTTATTTGTTTCAATATATATGTGTTTATATTTAGAATTTCAATAAATATATTCATACACACACACACACACACACATATAAAACGTAATAT
>UELV01177053.1:0-16694 GCA_900490015.1 Megastigmus stigmatizans | reverse complement strand
ACAATAGCTGATGAAAAATCGATATGTTTTCGTTTTCGAACGCATTCGAAATTTCGACTTCCACAGCATCCATTATCTCTTATTCTACACTGATGTTATCTTCATCTTCCAACGCTTAATCGCATCATGGATTGTTCAAAAATCTCAAAAAATGTTTTTATATAATTTTTAAATAAAATCGTTAGTTCTTAAATCAAAACTTTCTTTCACTTGTATTAAAATATACTTAATTTTATAAAATTATTTAAAATCCACTTCATTGCTATTTAATCATTATTATATAATATATACCTACGTTTAAAAACATTTTTAAAAGACATTATTTTTGCTCTAAATGATAGGAAGCTAGCAATAACAATTGCAAAGATAATATACTAATGTAAAAAAGGTATGCTAGTAAAGGATAGATAGAGATAAAGTGAGAGAGAGAGAGAGAAAGAGAAAGTCAATATGAGAGATAGAGATTGCAGACTTTCGTACTCCAGCTGCCTAACAGAGCGAAAGATACAGCAGGTCAGACCGTTTGTGACTATTTCGAGAGAGAGAAAGAGAGAGACTCGAGATATTGTGATGATAGGCGGATATGCTGCGCGGAGAGAGAATTGGATCGCCACCTCCGTCGACGTTTGCACAAATATATACACACACACACACACACACACACGTTCACACAGCAAAGACGCGAAACAAACAAACGTTCACGTAACTAGGGACTGGTTGTGAGGAGGTGCGCGAGCGGGGCCATAATAACGCGCGCACTTCGCTCAATTAAACGAGACAACCGGCATAAATCAGGCCTCCTCGCAAGTGCGCCCGCGATCACTAATTACACTGTGTGATGCAAATATCTGCCGCAGCTCTGCGGCCTGGAGAGCAGCAGCAGCAGTAGCCGATTGTTCCGGCAGCTACACACACACACACACACAGACAGAGACAGACAGACACACAGACATACGCTTAGTCGCCCGGCCGCTAATTAGGAAAGTGCTGGTTCAGCACCGATGAACAATATAACCGATACCCCTATATATGTACATACTATATACATATGTATAGCAAGTGAGGTGTACTGCACGTACGTGGCGCGTGCGCACCGACTGTGTGTGCATGTATGTGCAGCGTCCCTTACGACTGTCGTAACTATTAATAGCCGCGGGAGAGAGCAAGTCGCTACACGCACTCGCGCTCACTCTCGGGCCACTCTCTGTGCGCTTATATACATATATATATACAGCCGTTGGAAGCATACACACACACACACACACACACACCTCGCTTAGCTTAGCTTAGCTATACGGTATGCCTTGCGCGTACAATCTCACAGGTCCGCGCGGCCTTGTCAACTGCATTCCTTCCTTGACCTACAGCGCTGCTACTGCTGCTGCTGCTGCGAGCCGCTCGGGGAGAGCATTAGAAGTCGAGCGAGCGCTGCTGCTGCTGCTACTGCTGTGATTCTTTTCGAGCGCACACGTTGCTGCTGCTGTGGCTACACTATAGAAGCGCGCGGATTTATTCTTTGTTGAGCCATAGCAAGAGATTCATTGATTTTCTATACGAGTTTAGTTTGCGATGACTCTTATCGATTTTGCCTGTGAATACATGCTATTTGGATCCATTCTTAGTGTATAAATAATTGTTTAGCTGGAATTAATTACTTTGAGGCCACGGATAAATATTCGATCACAATCGTTGAGAACATGACTTATGTTTGCCAATTGACAACGATTACCTAGAGTGGAGTAATTCTCGGTGTCTCTGTTCTCGGGGTACTTGTGTACAATCTCGTATTCACAATTTCTCTTTCAAATGCATTGATCTCTAATTGAGTAATAAAGCATATTGAAGCAATTAACTCTTTTATTCGATTAGGCACCATCGTATCACAAACAGAATGAGGCTATTTTACACAAATCGATTGTTAACGCATCTCTGGTAGAATAAAGCTAATCGAATTTTAATTATTTAACAATATAAATCCTCCATCACGACTTTTTTGCACTTTACAATTAATCTTAGACCTATATATCAAAGCAAAACTGTTGCCCGTTATACCCAAAAAGTCTATACATACCAAACGATTGAATAGGGGATCACTGGGCGGGCGAAATCGAAACAGTGTAAAGCGAAACTCGATCGGTTAGCTTTAACCTTAGTAAATCGGCGGATTTAACCTCAATAAATTACGATTCCGATTCGAATTGCGCGAACGAGAGAGCACGAGCGATATATATACGCGTATACCGAGCGTTCGAGCGGCGATAATAAGACCGGATGATTAATATATCGCTTTCGCGCACGCGAAGCGCTGCACTAGATCAATGCGGCTACGCGATCGTTGAACCCAATATAAGATAGATGCGCGAAAGGTGTGCGTGACAAATTTCACCAATCGAAGACTTAAAACCAAATCGATCGCGGAGAGCATGCCAAATTTCGAACTCCCAAATATCGATCTCCCGACAGGCCTCCCTCCTCAGCGTACAAAATCCGATTCAGAAACGAAAACCAAGTGTATAGAAGCCTCGCGACTAGCGCGCGAGCGCCAAAAGAACCTCTGAATTTAACTGTGAGACGTTGGGTAATTCCTCGCAGACTCCCCGGTATCCCTCGGATCAGCGGGTTCGCCGCTTGGGCTGCAGCCGCAGGAGGCATCACCTTCACCCATAAACTTTCCTGCTCCAGGGGAGAGTGTGGCGGACACCTCGACCTCGTCGCCGGACGCCAACATGCCGGGCTCGCCGGGCTGCCCGGTGGTCAAAGTCAAGTCCGAGTACCTGCGCGGCAGTCCGAGCCCCGGGACCCGCGACACCTGCCTGCAGAGGGCTGCCGGCATCCAGCAGCAGCAGCAGCAGCAGCAGCAGCAACAGTCTATTGCCAAGCAACAGCAGCAGCAGCAGCAGCAGCAGCAGCAGCAGCAGCAACAGCTGCATCAGGACTCGGCGACCGAGAGGGCGTCACCCGACTCGGTGTTCCCGGATCTAGCCAGTCCGAGACTCAGCCAAGCCAGCACTGCCAGCCAGCTCGACGAGCACCATCACCATCACCATCACCAGCAGCAACAGCAGCAGAGATCCTGCACACCGGCACCGACGAGGTCAGTCGCAATACTCAAACTATTATATGATCAATGCAATTGATACTGCACGAGTCACGATTAACCACGGTATACTCCTTCGTCTAGGTCCTCGCCGCATTCGCCGGGCCAGGCAGTCTCGAGCACACCGTCAACGCCAATGCCCCAGGAATCATCGGTCACGAGTCGCAGCAGCGACACCCCCGACCGGGGCGGCAACAACCTAACCTCACCCCAACCCAAGGAGGAATCGGACAACTCGGTCTTTGACGGTGGCGGGGGCAACAACAACAACAACAACAGTAACAGCAGCAACAACAACAACAACAACGCCAACAGTAGCAGCAACAATAACAACAGCAACAACAGCACCAACAGTAGCAACAGCAACAGTCGATCGGAGAGCAACAACTGCACGCAGTCGATCGTGCACAGGAGCAGTCCCTCGTCCCAGTACAACGCCAGTCCTAGCCCTAATCACCAGCAGCAACAGCAGCAACAGACGTCGCCGAGGCCGAGGGCGCCATCGGTGCCGCCACATCTGCTGACGCATCACCAGTTCTGGTCACAGACGCCCAGCGTTCAGGGCTTCGCCACTTCGAGGCTGCTCAACGGTGTTATCAGTAGTGCCGTGAGTTATGTGACCGGGAATAATGGAGCTGCAGGAAACGTTAACGTTAACGTCACCGGGAACAATGGGACTAATGCAGGGACGAATGTCTCCAGTGTCAATACTACTAGTGGTGAGTTCCTGTTTATTTACCTGCTGTTTTAAATCGACAATCGCTGTGATAATTGTGCAAGTGTGCTGTGCAATTAGATTTGTGGACTGTCATCGATGGAAAAACCCGAATAGGAATTGTTATGCTTTAAAATAATCCTCAATTGAATTCTAATGCCATAGTATATTCATTCTTATTTTGTAATGGGATTGAGTTTATATTTTTTATAAAACTCAATTTTAGTTTATAAATTCCATATTCTTTATTCAAACAATGTTCAAGGAAACAATAATGTATTGTCTGATCGAGAGAAATGAAAAAGAATTTGATCAAATACCGAGGCTAAATCTCTTTTGAATCGAGGAAACCACTAATCAACTTTAATGAAAGGTCTTCTTTAAAAGCGTCGAAACGACTACCTGATGGCACTCTAGACTAAGACCACAGATTCTAACCGATCGCCTCTTACGCAACCATCGAAATTCCTTATAACCACAGGCCAAATTATAAAGCCACCTGTCTATGATACTAAATAAAATGGAACCTCTTCCTATAAAACTATTAAAGGTACTTCGATAGCCTGTAATTCTTTTGACTTGCGACTCAATATAAATTTGTCTGCATTTAAAAGGAAATAAGCAATCTCGATTTATGAACATCACAAGTTAAATTGTTTCGTCTTGTTTCCAAGCCACAAGAAGTTAAATTTTGTTCAGAAAACCTTATCTGAACTCTATTTTTTAAGTAACTGTAATATAGAAAAATTCGTAAGATAGAATATATAAAGGTCCGATTGTTTTCTTAGGTGAGGGAATGAAGCCACCAGCCCAGCGCTCAGTCCCAGCACCTCCACGACCTCCACCAACCGTGATAATGGGCGAGGTCGGCGGTGTGCGCACTATGATCTGGTCAGCGCCACCCCTCGACCCTGTCCCACCACCGGCGGCCTCCTGGACGGCGACCGCCTCGGCAGCCTCCTGCTCGTCCAGCGAGGAATCTGCCGCCCAGCTGCTGTTGAACCTCGGCCAGGAGTCCCGAGGCAAGCCGGCCGGGACGCCTTACTCGACCGGTCCACCCCTCAACATGGAGAGGCTCTGGGCCGGCGATCTAACCCAACTGCCGGCTGCCCAGCAGATGCAGGCGCTCAACCTGACGGCTTCGGGTTCCCACCACCAGCAGCAGCCCTGGGTCAGGAACGGGGGTCTGGTGAAGAGCGAGGCTGCGTCCCAGTCGACGGGTCAGATGCAGCAGTCGGTGGTTAACCAGACGGCCCCACCTGCCCCACCTATGCCCCAGCAGGAGCACGAGGAGGACGAGACGCCCATGATCTGTATGATCTGCGAAGACAAGGCGACTGGGCTGCATTACGGCATCATCACCTGCGAGGGGTGAGCTGCTTCTTTATTATACACTCTTCTTTCTTTCTTTTTTTTCTCGTGTCCCTGTGGATCGTCTGAGTTTTTCTCTGGGGCTAAAGTTTCCCAATGAGTTTTTAACTTTTAACACAGGCTGTCGCGGGTTGAGTAGTTTTTTATTGAAGTCGTAAATATATTTAAAAATTGTGCAACTACCCTTGTAAATTCATGAATTTCGAATTGCATTGTGTGGGTGTGCCGGCGGGAGACTTAATTAATGTAAAATTTAAAGAAATGTCCGGAAAATTGAAGGGCTGGATGCAATAGCCCGCTTAGCGCTCAAGGACCGAATTTTCAGAGGTCAAATTAATTTTATAAAAATACTGTATTGTATAGTGAATGACGAGATGAGACTTTCCTCCAAAGGGATTTTCTTTATTTGTTTTTCGTTTTAAGATCAAAATTAAAAACTGAATATCGCTTTCGAGCCTTGAGCGGGTTATTATATACTTATATTTAAAATAAGACGTTATTATATCTTTAAAAAAATACAGAAAATTATGTATGTATTATAATAATTATTTTAACTATCTTCCTCTTATTCATTCTGATACATACATGTATTTTCAAAAAGTATTTTAAATAAATTATGCTGCCCTTTCTTGCATTAATAAGATTTTGCAGAAGATTACATTTTGAAAGCAAAGTATAATGTCTGCGCATTTAATTTGATCTTTTGTGCACCTGGTCAGTGGGCAGGTGCTGACTCGTTTTAAGGTCACGCTCACACTTCCTGGTTTCATGCAATTCTTCCTTTGCACGCTTAATATGTGGCTGATGCTTCAAAATTCTCTATCAAGGTTTAAATTTGACGTAGTATATAATTGTAATTCAACAATATGCAATAAAAATTTTTGTATTATTATACAACAATATTTAAAATACTGATACTTTTTTCAAAACTAAATTCTTATGTCTATGTACATAATATTCTTGAAATTCCCATTCGATTTAGATTTAAACTTTAAAACAATTACACTCGAACAAAGTAAAGTAGGCCAAGTCGCATCGCACAATCTATAAAAAATATTTACTCTGTCTTATCGCGATATTCGCGAGTGAGCATCAATAAAATGCGCCAGCTCTAAAAAAAAGCTTCTTATATATTAGCGACGCACTCTTCAAATGTAATTAACCAAAAATCACATTTTCTCTTCAATCAAAATATAAATTTATTCATTAAACATATATACATATATATAAAAATAAGCCTTATATATAAAACCATCTTCTAATCATAGAACTCGATTTCTATTCGCGGTTAGAGCAGTGTAACCCGGAAAGCGGCTGTAACTCGCGGTGAAAGAGCCGCACTCTCGCGCGAGCGTCATTTGATTAATCCTGGGAATTGTCGGGTGCTCGCATTTCCTTCCTCCTCGCGACGTAATCGCGCGCCTGGTCGAATTATCGAAGCCGATTCCCTTTCAACTCCCAGCTCACAACTGACTTATTGCGACTTCTACATTCGCACCGGATGTACACGCTAGACGACAAGTTTCTAATCCCTCCGAGCTATACTTGCTATATATTTAAAAGAAAATACTTGTTTTGTATACATTATAACTTGATGAAAAAAAAAATGATGAAGTTCTCACATTTCATTATCAAATTGAGATTCCGCGAGACGAAGAGAAAATTAAATGATATCGGTTGTGTCGGGAGTACAAAAGCGAGCAGGATCGATAATTAAGAGCCGGATCAGAGCAAGAAATAAATAGTGGATAATTTTTGTTGTCGAGCAGCTGCAAGGGCTTTTTCAAAAGGACAGTGCAAAACAGGCGGGTCTACACCTGCGTGGCGGAAGGTGGCTGTGAGATCACGAAGGCGCAGAGGAACAGGTGTCAGTACTGTCGATTTAAAAAGTGCATTGAACAGGGTATGGTACTCCAGGCCGTCAGGGAAGATCGTATGCCCGGCGGCAGGAATTCCGGAGCTGTCTACAACCTCTACAAGGTTTGTATCCCCACATTTGTTCTCTTTCGAAAACCCCTCCCAGCACCATTATTCCATCAACAAAAAAAAAAGAACGGAAAACAAATCATACTTGACCGTATAAACCCTCGATAACGTTTTCCAATCATATAAGCCTCGATATACACTCGAGACGAAAGAATCCAATTGTTCTGTGTCGTTGGCACAGGTGAAGTACAAGAAGCACAAGAAGACGAACAAGAGCAACGTGTCGAGCGGCATGGGTGTGATGAGCGCGGCAGGTAGCGGCCACATAGACGGCGGCGTCAACGGGGCCGGCAGCAAAGCCAACATGGCCACGGCGATGCTTCACAAGAACATGGCCGCCGCTGCCGCCGCCGTCCACCAGCAGCAGCAACGCCAGCAGCAGCAGCAGCAGCAGCAACAGCATCAAGAACATCAGCAGCAACAGCAACAGCAGCAGCAGCAACAACAGCAGCAGCAACAGCAACAGCAGCAACAGCAGCACGCACAGATGGCGGGCAGTTTTCTGCATCATCACAAGATCTCGTCGGGCGACAGTCTCAACTCGCAGCCCGCGCCCAGCCATCCGAGTCACCCCGCGCACTCGGGACACTTGGTCAACGGGACTATACTCAAGACAGCCCTTACCAACCCCTCCGAAGTGAGTAGTGCCCTTCTTTAACATAATTTATTGTTTCTTTAATACAGAGAATGTTGATCATACAATCTACGCTGAATGATCACATGCCTGTGCTGCTATGATTATTTAACTGCGTTATACAAAAAGTGCAATTTCACATTAGGATAGAATCACGACATCTCTCATTCTAAGAACTTCGTTCTCCAAACAAGGCCTTACCGATTCAGCGTATTAAACTGGATATAAGTGTCGGTACACTTAACGTCAAAATAAATGCCAATCAACAAAAGGCAAATAACCGATCGTAAAGCCCATATGGCACACACCTCTATACTCGCCTACTCGTGTCATGCATCCGCGGAGCTACAACACGAAAGTCAGCCAGCGCTAATTAACTCTTTCCCTAACGAGCTGCACACACACACACATATACAACACATACCACGTCCAAAGACTCCTCGAGAGCGCCTGGCACACACACAGCGCAATCGGGAATACGAGGGAAAGAGCTGCATATATAGCTCGGGACCGCGGGAAAACTCGCCGAGCCGCGCGGAAGATATATCTTGGACTTGCGCAACGCCTGCGATCGTTACAAGCCTAGGCGCATATATGATATACTTCATGCAAGTTGCTACGTTATGGGCAGGAAAAAGTGGAAGTTCATACATGTGCGTGTGTGTGTGTGTGTAGGCCAGTGCGCTTTTTCACCGCTAAAGAGAGACAGAGAGAGAGAGAGAAAGAGAGACGGCTGAAATGAATGAACTCTCGAGAGCCGTGCAATTTCACTTTCTTATGCGGCTCTAAACACGTCGGGACTGTGTCTGTCAGTATGTGTAGGTATATAGAGATCGGTATAGAGTCGCACAGGCACCTTGCGTAAGGAATCAAGGTTTCCCGTATTACGAAACGATCGCAGCGCCGGCGCGGATTGAAATGCCGATGAGGACGATGCTCGCACATATTTATCCAAGCGGTTTATATATTATATACACGAATCTGTTTGTCGATATTGTACTTATCGGTATATGGCGTGATAGCTGACGGATATTATAGTCTTTCGTACAACACCGTGAAATTTTGAATGAGAAACTATGATTATGGCGTGTGTAGTTCGCTTTCGATTTTTATTCGGCCGGAATTCGTAATCAATGAAATAGAAATTAGCGTAATGAGCAAAAAAAGAACATAATGCCTCGAGATTGGCTTACATAAGAGACGAGGGAACGTTGCACTTAAAGCGAAACTGTAAACTTTCGATCTCACACGCGGCGCCGCGTCGTTCGTCTATTTTTACAAAGCTATTCGAATTGCTTTACTTAGCCAAAATAAAGAACTGGAATTTATGTATCTATTATGCGGTTTCCGAAACTAAAATATTCTCCGCGCCACATAAATTCTTTCCCATACAGTTTCGTGCCGTTTTTGCTGCATATATTTTAGCAAACTTAATGCGACCATATTCTATGAAGATTTTCTACCTCTATATTTCTGAATGGTAATTATGAATAGCGAATCTGTTTATAGAATTTCGAGTTTTGTCTGTAATTATGATTTCCTGGTTATAGGAATGTCTGCGTCGTTTATGTTCAGACCTACTTTTATAAACTATACATAAATAATCAGTTGAAGCAAAGAGCGTGATTATATACTTTAATTTTGAGTAATGTATATACAAGTATCGGTGTATATGGTGTATTGTTATATGTTTAACCAATTAACAAATTATTTGCCCTGCACAAGCCGTTCATCAAAGAAATTAGAAAGCGACCGCCTTACACACACGCGCGCGCTTTTCATTATGTCACTCGAACCCGTACTTATCGTCAACTTTCCATAAACGCTTCAACTTTCCTGACAAATAGCTACTTACACGTACCGCAAACTAGGTAACCGTCTCGGCGTCAGTCGATCATACACCCGAAACAAAAAAAATTGGAAAGGAAACTAGGTAAAGAATTATAAGTCAGCAGGAAAAAAAAGCAAAAATTTCTCCCAATCCGTTTCAGGATAAGAAATCCCAAAGCAATTTTCCTCGAGACGCCGACATTTTCCACAAGTCGTCCGCGCGCGGCTTACGTAAGTCTCTGGTCGCGACCGCGACTTTTCTCTCTCTCTTGCACGTATACGGCGCGACGCGAGCGATAAAAATCAAAATGCAGCCGCGACCGCGAGTGCGTTTCCGTTTCTGTTGTCTGTATATATATACAGTGCGCCGCGACCAAGTATAATACCGATCTGTCCTGTCCACGCGCGCGCGAATCAAAAAACTTTCCCTTTCCTCGTCGCGTGCTTTTTCAATATCCCCTCGAAAATGCTTTTTTCATACTTTTCATTTCGTCTCCTTTGGCTATGCACAGATGCGGTATGACGTAATGGCGTTTGCTTATCAAGAACATTTTTCTCCAGTTTTAGATTTTTGCATCGCTGTTTTAGCATTTAATATAAAAAGTAGCTCGGATATACCTTAGCCATGGGCAGTCAACCTTGAGCATGTGGAAATCTCGCCAATGATTAGTCATTGATAAGCGAACGATTTGCCGCGTGATCTAAATCATAATCCTTATGGAGTCTGCTGGTATCGTAAGTTCGTTATACCTGCATATTATGATAATACGCTATACGGATTCCTTGTTTATAACTCATCGATGATGAAATTCACCGCGAGGGTGACGTGTCGCGGTCTCAAGTATTTCGGTGCATGACTCTGTCTCTCTCCCTCACGAATAACCGCCTCACCGTAATTTCCACATCCGTCAACCCTGAATACCTATAACAAATTTTCATTTTACGCAATCTCCATGCAGGCGACGAATGAGCCACCTCGAAATAGCCCAATATAAAAACCGTAAAAGCATGCGATAAGAAAAAAAAAATCTTCACCTGACATTTTACCGTGCAGCATTCCAACTCTGCACACACACACACACACACGGACACTGACAATTCCGATCTGCCGCGTCATTACACGCAAGAGCTTATAACTTGAGAAGCCCGAAAAAAAAACTTTCGTTTTCCTCGCGCTGCCGCCGCGTCGTCGCGAGGAACGCGAGCAAGAAGCAACTCCCCATCACACACACACACACACACACACAGAGTGAGAGACGCACACAAACGCAACCTGTATGTATGCAAATATATATATAATGTTCTCGAGCTCTCGATCGCTTGACCGATGAGAGGGACACGTACCGCAAGTCTGCAGTATATGTATATAGGTATGTAAGAGAGCGAGAAAGGAGGTAGAGAGAGAGAGAGGCCGCGGCGCGTAGAGGCCATTGCCAAAAGTGAAACCGGTGAGCGCCGACGGTGCGCGGGATTACATGTACCGGTTCGCATACGCCGCTCTCTGTGTCTGTAAGTGTGTGTGTGTGTGTGTGTGTGTGTAAGTACCAGGCGTGTTGGAGAAATATTGCAGGCACGCTGCTGCTGCGGCGAGGAAAGCGAGCGTGCAGGCGAGCTTTGCATTGACGTCAGCTGCCCCCGCGTTATATACGACTCAGCTGAGAAATCGGCGACTTTTTAATGCAATCGATGGACATTGTATTATGGTCTAAAGCTGAGATTTGGTAGTTGAGTGTGCTCCGTTAATGTGGAGCACCGATTCTCTTTCGAAGGTGAAATTTCGTCTTTTTACTATATACCGGATGAAAGTTGAGGTGTACGCATGCATGCGTATACGTGGGTCTAAAAAGCTAAGTGACAGTGATTTTTTTTTAAGCTTCTACTGTTTTAAATCTGTCAAGTTGACGAGTAAACGAATTTAATTATGCACAAGAGCACATATTATGTCCTATAATTTTACATTGACCACTTGGCAAAGTAAATTCTTTCAAAAAGAAGATGGATAAAATTTTAGAGTCATCTTTGCATTATTCATAATACGCACATGCATTTATGCAGTCATGAATTTTGTCCGCAGCGTTATGCTTTTATTTAATTTATTGTATAAATCGCTATATACTAAGATTTTGATTTTTTTAGTACAATAATAATTATTTATTTTCAAAGCATTTATTGTAACTTTCGCATAATTAATATAGCTTGATTACTCGTGAAGAAATGCTATAATGGAAAACTACTTTTCAATGAATGAAAGTCGAGGCCCATGACGGTATATTCAAATTTTAGAAAAGACACTTCCCTGAATACTTTCTCTACATGACGCACATGACGTGATATAAATAATAATTACATGTTGAATGTTTTCTTCTATGTAAGACAATCAATGTGGCGTAATCGTGTAAAGAATAATTTTTTTATACCAAATAAAATGAAATGATATTATGGGTCAAAACTATTTGAGCACTTATACTACGATTCACTTTCACCTTTTATGAGGTTCTAAATAACTTTTAACTCTATGTAATTAAGCTATCCAACGTATTCGAGTCTCGTTCTTTTCATTTCATTTAAAACACTGTTATAACAAAATACATACTGCGAACGTAAATGTTTAAACTTCAGTCGGTGTATAAAATATATTTTTCAAAAGGTGAAATATTATCGAACAATTTTGAAACCGCGCGTTACGTTTTTCTTTACTGGATGTTTTTCTTTAATAACGTGGCCTAAAACATTCTATGCTTCTGAACGTCAATAATTATGTTATTGAAAGTATTGCACATCTCAAGAGCAACTTGTTTGTAAATCAGTTGAAGTTAATATAGATACACCAACAGTGGATTTTATTCTGAAGTAAAAAAAAAAGACTAAGCTTCTAACGTCGTAATAGTTATATGAATTTATATCATGCAAATTAGAAA
The DNA here is from genome assembly GCA_900490015.1 of Megastigmus stigmatizans. Classification (NCBI taxonomy): domain Eukaryota; kingdom Metazoa; phylum Arthropoda; class Insecta; order Hymenoptera; family Megastigmidae; genus Megastigmus; species Megastigmus stigmatizans. The sequence continues at coordinate 4,143 of UELV01177053.1, read as the reverse complement.
GGAAAATTTTCATGCCGACTTCGAAAATGCGCGAAGTTATTGTAAATCAAAGTTACGCACGAGTTATGGAATTTTCCTGCGGAAAGTTATCTTATTTGAATTGTAATGAGATACGATCCATTCACAAATACAAATAACGTCGTGCGAATCCAAAGATAGACTTCTTAATTAATCGCTAATTTGCGCAATAGGTCAAAGTAGCCAACGGCAGAAAGCTCGAATAAAAAAAAAAGGAAAAAAAGAAAAAAAAATCCTCATCTCGCGTGAAATCAGCCAGAGTTTCCTCTTGAACTTTAAACCGGTCCCGCAGCGCAACTTTTTAAATACCGCTATGGAATCGCGAGACGGTGTAACGAGCACCAGCCTCTAATCCGTCGGCGGCAGCTCAGCGTGACGTGCAGGTAAAAATGTGCAGTATGCCCCGGCGACGGCAACAAGGTACACAGAGAGAAAGAGAGAAAGAGAGAGAGAGAGAGAGCCTCGGTTGCGGGACAATAGAAAATCAGCGGCAACCGGTGCCAAGGACGGGCAGTTCTCCGCTGCTGGCGCGTCGAGGCAGGCCGCCGTGCAGTTTCGTAACTTGTGAAAGTCTGCAACAAGGGACACTGACCTCACGCCCTCTCTCTCTCTCTCTCACTCTCTCTCTCTCTTCTCTCGAACACGTCGCGGAACGACGAGAGAGTAAAAATCGTTTATGATCGTGTGCAGCTTCAAATATATATACGGGGATTCGGTGTGTCTCTTCTTTCCTCTCTCGCAACACTTTCTTTCTCTCTTTCTGAATTTATTAATACATTATTTTATTTATTTTGCGCGACTGCAGGTTTATTTGTTATTTATTTTGACCTTTTACTTTTGAAAATAATTTTAATATGCAAAGGTTGCTAAATGGAAAAATCATTTAAAAATACGAGCAACTGCAGTTTATTAAAAGCTTTGATTACATAATACTGTAGGTAAATTTACTTTTACATTGAATTTTTTTATAGGATGCTGACTTATGCTAATAGTTTACATAATTTTCTGATTATTTACCATGACGGTAAATCGATAATTTTAACTTATATTTCAGTCGAACTCAACTCAAACTTCTAGAATCTACTATATATATATATGCATCCATATAGCGAGATCGAAAGAAAGATTTACTTTTACATTGAAATTTTATATGTATACCTATATATAGTTTAACATAATGATCATACCTTTTTTGCCATAATAACTACAACTAGTTCGATTCGTATTTCTCAAAATCTACTCGGTTCAAAAAAATTGGAGCAGGAGCCGTCCGGACTGTGAGCGGAGAGCCACCAAGTGCCGTGTGTAATAGCGACGGTTGTATTGAGGTAGCAGAGCTCTCAAATTGGGAGCTCTCCGCTACCAATCCGGACAGGAGGATCCCTTCAAAAAAAAAGCGCGGCGGCGTTTGGGACCTCAGAGCTCCCAAAATTCGAGTAGCTGCTGCACCAAAGCGATAGTGGCGCTGCGCTACTAGATGTGATACCGCTTCAGTCCCAATCTTTTCTCAGTGTAACTAAAAAAAAAGTGTTCTCAGTCCATCGGAACAATCGATTGTCTCGAAGGCAGAATAGAAAAAGCCCCAGCATCCAAGAGAAAACGAGATTTGCAGGCTCGAAACAAGGAAACCAGTTGAACTTTCAGCGATACACGCCATTCTAAACTTTCCGAAAATGGACAGGCATATATGCCGTCATTGAAAATGTCAGAGGCTTCCCGCTCGATTATGTGTTAGTGCACGTACGCTTCTGCTACAGGGCGATACATCCGTATAGCGAGATCGAAAGAAAGATTTCCGTTGATAAAAGACAGGCGGAAATTATAGTAGCTCTCTGGGCGTCTGCATAGAACAAAAGGATAATTAGAAAGATAGCGGTGAAAACTCTCACTTTGCCTCGTGCGATGTCTGCACTTATGGCACAAAAATCTCGAACAATGCAACTTCCGACATATCCTTTATATACGCATTAGAATTCGCTGTACACAAAGTTCCTTTTATATTACCTAATCATTCGTCTAATTAATGTATCGAACCAACGACTGTCATCGAACAATCATTGATTATTGTATTATTGATTTTTTTTTTTCAATGCAAAACAAAAAACATGTATTTCATATAGAAGAATAACTTGATTAAAATTGTATTTTGTTTTCGCAGGTGGTGCATTTACGACAAAGGCTAGACAATGCCGTTAGTAGTTCGCGGGATCGAGCTTTTCCTTTGGATACAACCCTCGCCATGATTCAAACCCTAATAGACTGCGACGAGTTCCGAGATATCGCCACATTAAGGGTACGTCCGTCTGCACACATATATATTTCTTAAAAAATTAAAAAAAAAAGATTTCGTTGCACCCAATTCAGCGTTTGGAGCAAGAGTGAGAATTTCGTAAAAGCGCAAAAAGCCAATGAAATAAAAAAAAAAGAAAAAAAAATAATAATCAAAACTTAACCGTAAGCGCTCGCTGTTGCAGAACTTGGACGAGCTGCTCGACCATAAATCAGACTTAAGTGAGAAGCTGTGCCAGATAGGGGACAGCATAGTGTACAAGTTGGTGCAGTGGACCAAGAGGTTACCGTTTTACCTTGAACTGCCGGTCGAGGTGCACACGAGGCTGCTCACGCACAAATGGCACGAGCTCCTCGTGCTCACGACCTCGGCTTACCAGGCTATGCACGGCCAGCACAAAGTCACGAGCTCCGGCAACGACGCCACGGGCGCGGACTTCAACCAGGAGGTCGGTTCTTATATACCCCCTTATAAGCTACGCACCTCTTTAACTGCACCACGTACCTTTTGCGACGTATTTCGATGCTCGATGTAAACCGATTGATTTTCTTCCGAGCAGGTTTCAAACAACATGTATACGTTACAAGCGTGCCTGACAAGCATGATGGGCCGGCCGATAACGATGGACCAATTGCGACAGGACGTGGGCCTCATGGTCGAGAAGATCACGTACGTCACCCTAATGTTCAGGAGGGTGAAACTGAGGATGGAGGAGTACGTCTGTCTGAAAGTCATCACAATGCTTTCGCAAGGTAATTTCTTCCCTTTCTTTTACCCCTCCCGTATCGACGCTTTGAAAATGCCAACTCGATAGTTATGTCGAGCACTTTGTTTATTTGTATTCAAAAGTCCGCGTCTGACTGTGTTTTGTCTACACCTACTTATCGACCTAAACTCAAATTACCCATTTCAAAGCGTCTTCAAATGTATCGTAATAATAAATTAACATATGCATATCATCGTTACTCGCATTCATTTAATAATACACAATTTGTAATTACCGCTGCCATGACAGACGCTAAATGTAAGTCTGCAACGACTATACACTCATTAAAGTCAGCAACGGCTAAACCGATTGAAAGGGTAATTAATTTGTGATTATTGTTCCAGCACGAGGTGGTACAGTGGAATTAGAACAAATACAAGAACGGTATATGAGCTGTTTACGAAGTTTCGTCGAACACAGTGCTCCGCAGCAGCCAAATCGCTTTCACGATCTTCTCGTCAGATTGCCCGAAGTAAGCTTTCATTTTGCCAGCACTGTTTCGTTTATTTTGACTCACTCGCTATATAGCGGAATCGGTTTGTCATTGTTCGCGCGTCTTCTTTTTTTTCTTCTCATAATTAACAATAGTGCATTGTTGATTCTGCTGATTGGTATATAACAGAAATTGAGTAGTTTTGTATAAAAAAAAAAAGTTATTGCTTATTAAAGACTCTAAATCGATTATTTTCCTAGCTCCTTATCGCTACAGTTTGGAATTGAATTAATGAATTTTACGATGCTCGCGATTAGACATTTATATTTGTGTCGTAAAGTGGAAAGTGTCTACAGCCATGTAATTTTCAGGTACAATCGGCGGCAGCTTTACTACTCGAGAGTAAAATGTTCTACGTTCCTTTCCTATTGAACTCAGCAATTCAAAGATAGTAAATAAACGAGCTGACGATTGAAGCTGACTACCTATACATATATACATATATAAATAAAAGAAGACAAATTGAACAAACAAAGCGAAAGGACGATATGATGATGTGCATTCGGACTCGCGTCGAGTTGGACGATGAATCGGCTCTGTTTGTGTATATAATAATAACTATAATATATATATATA
>UELV01177051.1:0-10160 GCA_900490015.1 Megastigmus stigmatizans | reverse complement strand
CTTAGAAACCCTAAAATGGGAAGTCTTACCCCACCCGCCGTACTCTCCAGACATTGCTCCTTCCGACTACCATTTGTTCCGATCGATGGCACATGGCCTAGCTGAGCAGCATTTCCATTCTTATGAAGAAGTCAAAGAATGGATCGATTTGTGGATCGCCTCAAAAGACGCATCGTTTTTTCGAGATGGTATCCGACAATTGCCCGAAAGATGGCAAAAAGTAGTGGCTAGTGACGGACAGTACTTTGAATCATAAACAGCTAATCACTTTTTCAGAATAAAGCCTCAAATTTTCGAAAAAATCGGCGGAAGCAAAGTTGTGCACCTAATATTATTTTTGGAGACTATCTTTTAAAATTGCAACAAGCGATCATTTATAGTAATACAGCAACTTTTATAAAAATGGCCAATAAAGCTTATGATTTACCATCTGATCCAGAAAATTCTGATGTAAGTAATGACTCAGATTATGATCAAGACTCAGATAATGATTCAAATGATGATGACTCAGAACAAAGTGTAGAATCTACTTATGAGCGGACTCATAATGTAGATACGTTCATTATTGAACATGACTTTGTACGACCTCCAATTATAAATGTATTTTCTGTCGATAAAAGAAAGTTGAAAAGTCCTTTTTCTTTAAAATTTTTAGAGAAGAATTAATGCAAGAAATTGTTAATGAAACTAATAAATACTCACGACAAAAGAATGAAAAATTGACGAATTGGCATGATACAAATGCTGATGAACTACAAGCTTTATCGGTATACTAATTTTGATGGGGATTTATAAAGTGCCAAGAATGGAAAATTATTGGAGTTCTGATTTTTATCTTAGAGTCGACTGCATAGCAAATATTATGACGAGTAAGCGCATCATACAGCTACTAGAGATGATACATTTGAATGACAATACCACTATGCTGTCTCGTGATAATCCCAACTACGACAAACTTCATAAGATAAGACCTCTTATAGAACAAATAAATTTAGCAAGTGCTCAAGCAAATAATCCTTCGAAAACTCTATCTGTTGATGAATCCATGATTCCTTTTTCAGAAAGATCATCTCTAAAACAGTACATGCATATGAAGCCCATAAAACAAGGTTACAAAGTATGGTGCCTGGCTAATTCTAAAACACGTTTTATCATGAAATCTGAAGTTTATACAGGTAAGTCAAAAAATAAAGCAACAAAAGATACTATTGGTGAACGACTGGTATTGAATCTTATTTCACAAATTTTTCAAACAAGATATTTATGCCGTTGGAACTGTTACCTGATATGAAGAAATAAAAAGAAAAAATGGAATGAGGAAAGTATAAGTTTGAGACTAAAGGAGATATTTCTGCAATAATATGGATCACCAAACTTGTTACTTTACTTATTTCTGCTTTTAACCCGACAAATTACGTGGAAATTACCACAAAACTGAAAGATGGGTAGCAGATTTTTATACCATGTCCAACATGCATACGAGCTTATAATAATATTACAGGTGGCGTAGACAGATTTGATCAGTTGAGAGAAAGATATATGATTGGAAGAAAATTTAAAAAATGATGGCATCCAATTATGTACCATTACATTGATATGACTGCCGTTAATTCTTACATACTTTATAAATACTTTAAAAATAACGAGTGTCAAGATCAGCTTTCATTTCGTTTATAATTAGCAAAACAATGACTTGACAATTTCAATGGAAGAAAGAGATCTAGATGCTAAAGAATATTTTGGTAACCTATAGAACAAAAACTGTGAAAATTAATAATAATTAGAAAAAAAAAAAGTAAAAACAAATTTAAAAAAAATACAAACTACTACTATCACGTGGTGTAGTGTATAAGTAAGCAAACATATTGTTGAAACTAATGAAGTATAACGCTACTTTATTTAGTATCTGTTCTCTTTATTATAAATAATTTGTTTATAACAAAATATATTTGAACAAGTAAAACTACTATTCCAGACGTATTTTTTTCAGTACAATCAGATTCCGGCATTGATTTTGCAATAAAACTCAATTTGGTAATAAATTGTTTTCAACAAATTGTTTAAACAAATTAATTTTGCAAAACTCATGGCAAATTTGAATTTAGCGATACCTTCTGCTCGTTAAATCATATACAGTTTATCTGTACCGTGGCCAAATATTTTTTTAAAAAGACGGACCTTAACTGAGTTACGTTATATCATAATTTATTGTTACATTGTATTTTTTATAAAAAGGAAGGATGACGTCTTATAAAACAAATGAGTACATCTAAAATCCGAAGTTTATTACTCAATAACATTATTAGATTGAGTAACGACGATCTCAATAGTTTGGAAACTTGTAATATGATGAGCAATCCTTACAATCGATTCTGTACACAATATTACAAGTAATAAAGTTATTGAGTAATAAACACATATACATATAGTAATAAACTCAATAACATTATTAGATTGTGCAAAGACAATCTCAATAGTTTAGAAACTTGAAATATTGTGCACAGAATCGATTGTAAGGATTGATCGTCAATTTACATTGGTACTAGCAAGAGAAAACTGAAGAAGCGTAGAGGCGAGCATCGAAGAGATGTTATCAATGCTTCCAAAAGGTAAACGTTAGCCCTTCATATCAAAGACACTGGACATGAGATCGACTTCGATAATATCAGATTTGCCGATGCAGAAAGCGGCAAATTTAAACGGGAGTTTTCGGAAATACTGAATATACATATATTTTTATAGTAATATCCTTAATAGAGAGTGGAGGATACATATTTCTTAAAAAGCCTTTATAAGAACATGTTGCATATCATTAAAGATATTGAGTAGTTGTGTAATTGTATTAATTTAAACATTTTTTAATTCAATTTTGCAATATGTTGCTCGTATTTTCTCTAAGTCAGTCGATTTTCATTCCTTATATTATCGGGGCGATACAGGGTTGAAAGAGGTGCCCTAGTCCGTCCGAACTTGGGACTCTCGCAGAGAGTACCACATGTTTTGCCTTTAACAGACTCGCACGATTGCGGGTACAGGTATACGACGGTCGCGCGCTGGTTGTCTTCTACCAGGACTCCCCGTTTAGGCCTTTGTCATGCGATCGTGCCTATACAGAGAACTCACGTTCTCGGTCTTTGCATTAAATGTTTGGAACTTGTCGCCCGCTTGTATCTCTCCCTACCTTTATCGTCTCAAATTTTTGCCTGTATAGGCCCTTGTTTTGTCTTTGGAAGTTTGAATTAATCAATTTGTTCCTGAGTCTCGTATCACATAGAATTTCTGTGATGATTGCGAAACTCAGGACTACAATTTTTGAGACTTGATTTTAATATGGCAGCAGGTTTTTATTGTGGTTTTATACCAGTAAAAATTTTTTGCATATATTTTTGTATAAAGTTTAAACTTTTTTCGGATCTTAGATGTACTAATTTGTTTTATAAGACGTCAACCTTTTTTTATAAAAAAAAAAATACAATGTGACATTAAATTTAGATATAACTTAACTCAGCTAAGGTTCGTCTTTTTAAAAAAATATTTAAAAAAAATTTTTTAATAATGTTTGTTTTTTTTTTGGTTTTTATAAGTTGAATTACTTCAGCATAGTGTGTGCTTTTTTAAAAATACTAAGAAAAACTCCCGAAACTTCGCAAATATAGAAAAAGTATTCCAAAATTGTGTTTGCATCGATCAACCACCTCACTTCACCTATTTTAGAATATCGAAGAATAGCATCAAGTCATTTTTCCTAAACCTCGAACACCCTGTATATATAAAAACTATATTTTAAAAAAATTCCGATGACTAAGGCAAAAACCAATGTCATGTTCAGCTTCAGCGGGTCAAATGCATGGTAATACCATGGTCTTTTCTGCGGCGCAGACAACATTTCTTTGTGGGCCTGTGTAATCTTTTGCGATTGTACATAATACTGTCGAAGTAGTTCAATTTTCCATTTGTAAGTGATATATATATATTTATATTTTAATTGACAAGTTGCTATATGCTTGTGCCATGACCAGGTAAATGCCCAGCGGGACTTTTTAATTTCTGTGTGCCCAATAAAACTTTATTTTATATCACAATCAAACCCACGACCATTTGGGTAGCCTTGCACTGACAGGCAAGCACCTTATCCAGTAAACGAACGACGACCATGTAAGTGGTATTAATATGTAGAGCAATGTTTTCGATCAAAAAAGGGGCCACATAGGAGGATCGGGAGGAAAGTACAATCTTCGATAGAGTTAACAAATAGAGGGTTTTATATAGATATTTAATTGTACCTATTTATCACTTACCTTAAATTTAATTGTACAAATTTATCACTTAGTTGCACTATGCACTGTAAATACTGTAAAAGCAAGCACGTGCTTACATTAAAGATTATGCATTATACTCTTTTGTACCTATATGTACCTATACGCGGCAGCGCCCCCGATGGCAACTATGAGAACCGCAGGTCGGAGACGAGCCTTCTTATTATACTTTGAATATGCTTCTTAACCTCAAACAATTTTGACCATTTCTATTAATTTATGCTTTACATTACTTTTATGAAGTTTTGCGGGGCTTAATTAATAGATTTTAAATTTCTACTTTAATTGAAAAAAGTTTCGTCCGTAAAGATTATTTTGTTCTTAAGTTATCGCCAATGCTAATTTTCGGGCGACTATTTCCTTTCGTTAAATTTTTGGCTGACGCTATGTATAGATATACAAATACGTACAAAAAGAGGATCGTACGCTCAAAATGGACCTAACGCTGAAAGTGGTCACGACGCTATATATAGATATACAAATACGTACAAATTTTGTCCTGATACAAGTCTATAATTCTATGTATGTCATCATGATATTATAAGTAGAAACTAATAATGCAATATAGGTAACATAGAGAATAACATAAATAGATATACAAATTAAGTACTGGAATATGCCGAATAAAATTGTATATTAATATTATATTATACTCTGTCTAGGTGTGTATAGGGTCACCGATAAAAATGTCTAGGTGTGGAATTCGATCGTACTCAATGTCTAGGTGTACAAGGTCGCCGATGATGGTGTCCAAGTAGTGCACTTAAATTTATATTATAGTCTATAGGTCTAGATGCATGGGGACGACGATAATGATGTCAAGGTGTGCAATTCGGGAGTACTTGACATCTAGGCGCATAAGGTCGCCGATGATGGAGTCTAACTAGTACGCTCCGTACCTTTTCAAGTCTAGGAGTAAAATTTGACCATATTCAATGTCTAGGTGTATAAGATCGTCGATGATGGAGACTCAGTAGTGCGCTCCGTAGCTTTTCGTATCTAGGTGTGGGATTCGGACGCACTCGATATCTAGGTGTATGAGGTCGCCCATGATGGAGTATGAGTAGTGCGCTCCGCAGCTTTTTCACCTCTAAGTGTGGGATTCGATCATTCTCCATGTCTAGGTGTATGAGGTTGCCGATGAACAAGTCTAACTAGTGCGCACCGTAGTTTTTTGTGTCGAGGAGTAGAATTTGACCATATTCAATGTCTAGGAGTATAAGATCGTCACTGATGGAGTCGAAGTGGAGCGCTCAGTAGCTTTTCGTATCTAGGTGTGGAATTCGGACGTACTCGATGTCTAGGTGCATAAGTTTGCCGAGAAAGGAGTCTAATTAGTGCGATCCGTAGTTTTTCGTGTGTAGGTGTAGAATTTGACCGTACTCGATGTCTAGGTGTATACGGTTACCGTTGAAAGAGTCTAAGTAGTGCACTCCGTAGCTTTTCGTGTGTAGGAGTATAATTTTACCATATTCAATGTCTAGGTGAATAAGGTCGTCAGTAACGGAGTCTAAGTCGTGCGCTCGTAGCTTTTCGTGTCTAGGTCTGGAAAACAAACGTACTCGATGCCTAGGTCAATAAGATTGCCGAGGAAGGAGTCTAACTAGTACGCTCCGTAGTTTTTCGTGTCCATGTGTAGAATTTGACCGTACTCGATGACTAAGTGTATAATGTTGTCGATAAAGGAATCTAAGTAGTGCGATCCGTAGCTTTTCATGTCTACGATTAGAATTTGACCATATTCAGTGACCAGGTGTATAAGGTCGTCAACGATGGAGTCTGAGAGGTAGGCTCCGCAGCTTTGCGTATCTAGGTGTATGATGTGGTCGTACTCGATGTCTAGGAGTGTAAGGTTGTCGATGAAGGTGTCTAAATAGTGTGCTCCGTAGCTTTTCGTGTATATAAGTAGTATTGGACCATATTCAATGTCTAGGTGTATATGTTGTCAATGACGGAATCTAAGTAGTGCGCTCCGGAGCTTTTCGTATATAGGTGTTCGATTCGGTCGTACTCGATGTCTGAGTGTATAAGGTCGTCAATAACGGAGGCTAAGTAGTGCCCTCCGTAGTTTTGCGTGTCTAGGTGTAGGATTCGGACGTAGTCCATGTCTAGGTGAATAAGGTTGCCGATGAAGGAGTCTAATTAGTGCGCTCTGTAGATTTTCGTGTCTAGGAGATGAATTTGACCATATTCAATGTCTATGTGTATAAGGACATCAGTAACGGAGTTTTAGTGTTGCGCTCCGTAGCTTTTCGTGTCTAAGTGTGGAAATCGAACGCACTCGATGTCTAGGTATATAAGGTGCCGATGAAGGAGTGTAACTAGTGCGGCCCGTAGTTTTTCTCCTCTTGGTGTAGAATTTGACCGTACTCGATGTCTAGGCGTATAACGTCGACGACGAAAGAGTCTAAATAGTGCTCTCCGTATTTTTCCGTGTCTAGGAGTAGAATTTGATAATATTCAATGTCTAGGTATATAAGGTCGCCGATGATGGGGTCTAAGTAGTGAGCTCCGTAGTTTTTCATGTCTAGGCGTAGAATTTGTCCATATTCAATGTCTAGGTGTATAAGGCCGTCAATGACGGAGTCTAAGTAGTGCGCTCCGTAGCTTTTCAGATCTAGGACTGGGATTCTGTCGCACTCGATGAAAACGTATGAGGGTGCCGATGATGGAGTCTAACTAGTGCGCTCTGTAGATTTTCAAGTCTAGGAGTTGAATGGATCATAGAATATGTCTAAGTGTATAAGCTTGCCGATGATGCAGTCTAAGTAGTGCTCTCCGTAGCTTTTTGTGTCAAGGTGTAAGATTCGGAAGTAGTCGATGTCTAGGTGTATAAGGTTGCCGATGAAAGAGTCTAACTAGGGCGCTTTTCGTGTCTAGGTTTGGGATTCGGACGAACTTGATGTCTAGGCGTATAAGGATGCCGATGAAGGTGTCTAAGTAGTGAGCTCCGTAGATTTTCATGTCTAGGCGTAGAATTTGTCCATATTCAATGTCTAGGTGTATAAGGTCGTCAATGACGGAGTCTAAGTAGTGCGCTCCGTAGCTTTTCAGATCTAGGACTGGGATTCTGTCGCACTCGATGAAAACGTATGAGGTTGCCGATGATGGAGTCTAACTAGTGCGCTCTGTAGATTTTCAAGTCCAGGAGTTGAATGAATCATAGAATATGTCTAAGTGTATAAGCTTGCCGATGATGCAATCTAAGTAGTGCGCTCCGTAGCTTTTCGTGTCTAGGTTTGGAAATCGGACGTACTCAATGTCGAGGTGTATAAGGTTGCCGATGAAGGAGTCTAACTACGGCGCTCCGTAGTTTTTCGTGTCTAGGAGTAGAATTTGACGATATTCAATGTCTAGATGTATAAGGTCGTCAATGACGGAGTCGAAGTAGTACGCTCCGTAGCTTTTCATATCTAGGTGTGGAAATCGGACGCACTCGATGTCTAGGTGTATAAGGTTGCCGATGAAGGAGCCTAACTAGTGCACTCCGTACATTTTCATGTCTAGGATTAGAATTTGACCATATTCACTGTCTAGGTGTATAAGGTCGTCAATGACGGATTCTATGCAGTGCACACCGTAGCTTTTCATGTATAGGTGTGGGATTCGGTCGTACCCGTCGTCTAGGTATATAAGGTCGCCGATGATGGAGTCTAACTAGTGCGATCCGTAGTTTTTCGTGTATAGGTGTTGGATTCGATCGTACTCGATGTCTGGGCGTATAAGGTCGTCAATAACGGAGGCTAAGTAGTGCCCTCCGTAGTTTTTCGTGTATAGGTGTTCGATTCGATCGTACTCGATATCTGGGCGTATAAGGTCGTCAATAACGGAGGCTAAGTTGTGCTCTCCGTAGCTTTTCGCGTCTTGGAGTAGAATTTGACCCTATTCAATTTCTACGTGTATAAAGTTGTTAGCGATGGAGTCTAACTAGTGCGGTCCGTAGTTTTTCGTGCCTAGGTGTAGAATTTGACCGTACTCGATGTCTAGGTTTATAAAGTTATCGATGAAGGAGTCTAAGCAGTGTGCTCCGTAGCTTTTCGTGTCAAGGAGTAGAATTTGATCATATTCAATGTCTAGGTGTATAAGGTCGTCAATGATGGAGTCTATGTGGTGCGCACCGTAGCTTTTCGTATCTAGGTGTGGGATTCGGCCAGGCGGATGTCTAGGTGTATAAGTTTGCCGAGGAGGGTGACTATCTAGTGCGCTCCGTCGCTTTTCAAATCTAGGAGCCGAATTTGACCATACTCAATGTCTAGGTATATAAGACCGTCGATGATGGAGTCTAAGTAGTGCGCTCGATTGCTTTTCGTATCTAGGTGTGAGATTCGGCCGTACTCTATGTCTAGGTGTATGAGGTCGCCGATGATGGAGTCAAACTAGTGCGGTCCGTACCCTTTCAAGTCTAGGATTAGCATTTGACCCTATTCAATGTCTAGGTGTATAAGAGAGTCGATGATGGAGTCTAAGTAGTGCGCTCCGTAGCTTTCTCATCTCTAGGTGTGGGATTCGGTCGAACTCCGTATCTAGGTGTACAAGGTTGTTGATGAAAGAGTCTAACAAGTGCGCTCTGTAGTTTTCGTGTCTAGGTGTGGGATCCGGACGTAGTCGACGTCTAGGTGTATATGGTTGCCGAGGAAGGAGTCTAACTGGTGCGCTCCGTAGTTTTTTGTGTCTTGGTGTAGCATTCGACGGTACTTGATGTCTAGGTGTATAAGGTTGCTGATGACGGAGTCTAAGTAGTGCGCTCTGTAGCTTTTCGTGTCTAGGCGTGGAATTCGGTTGTACTCGATTTCTAGGTGTATGACGTCGCCGATGATGAAGTGTAAGTAGTGAGCCCCGTAGTTATTCGTGTGTAGGAGTAAAATTTATCCACATTCAATGTCTAGGTGTACAAGGTCGTCAATGACGGAGTCTAAGTAGTGCGCTCCGTAGTTTTTTTACCTCTAGGTCTGGGATTCGGTCGAACCCCATGTCTAGGTGTATATGGTTGTCGGCGAAAGAGTCTAAATAGTGCGCTTCGTATTTTTCCGTGTCTAGGAGTAGAATTTGACCACATTCAATGTCCAGCTGTATAAGGTCATCAATGATGAGGTCTCAGTAGTTCGTTCTGTGGCTTTTCGTTTCAAGACGTGAGATTCGGTAGTATTCGATGTCTAGGTGTATAAGGTCGTCAATGACGGAATCTAAGTAGTGCGCTCCGTAGATTTCTCACCTCTAGGTGTGGGATTCGGTCGTACTCCGTGTCTAGGTGTATATGGTTGGTGATGAAAGAGTCTAACAAGTGCGCTCTGTAGCTTTCGTGTCGAGGTGTGGGATTCGGACGTAGTGGACGTCTAGGGGTATATGGTTGCCGAGGAAGGAGTCTAACTGCAGCGCTCCGTAGTTTTTCGTGTCTTGGTGTAGCATTCGACGGAACTTGATGCCTAGGTGTATAAGGTTGCCGATGATGGAGTCTAAGTAGTGCGCTCCGTCGCTATTCAAATCTAGGAGTTGAATTTGACCATATTCAATGTCTAGGTGTATACGGTTGACGAGGAAGGAGTCTAGCTAGTGAGCTCCGTAGTTTTTCTACCTCTAGGTTTGGGATTCGGTTGTCCGGCTTGTCTAGGTGTATAAGGTTGACGGCGAAAGAGTCTAAACAGCGCGCTCCGTATTTTTTGTCTATTGGTGTAAATATTGATGTTACAATATTTAATGCTGGACATACTAGTTTTGTGAAAATTATGAAAGAGTTCGGAATCATGCCTGGACATTCTTGTATCCATTGGGTGCAAACCAGTGATGATGAAAGATTATTTCATGCTGAGCGGCAGATGCTTGCCAATTCTCTGCAGGCAAGAAGAC
>UELV01177050.1:950-20819 GCA_900490015.1 Megastigmus stigmatizans | reverse complement strand
CGCGCGCGCGCGAGAGAGAGAGAGAGAGGGAGCTTGTTTGTCAGCAGATACCTCCGCTATAGGCTTTGCTCCGCTCTCTCCTTATACCAATATATCTCGTGTACAAGTCACTTTCGCGCGACCCAGGGGTGGTGCGGGATGGCCAGAGGGCTGCAGGCCAACACGAATACGAGCTGCGACTTTCGTTTGCCGCCGTGTGGATTTAATTAATAGACGCTGCTGCTGCTGGTGGTGCTGCTGCGCCTGGTTTTTCCACCGCCGTCGCCAGCAGCAACGCGATACGTGTGCGCGATGTAAACACGAGAGTTCCCCCCTCCTCTCTCTCTCTCTCTGTGCTTACTTTAGCGTGGACGCAGATCCTGAGGCATCCTCTGTGCATGTAGCAGCAGCAGCTATCCGCGAGGCGCTATGTGGGTGACCCGATTATAGGACACTTGCGGACTACGAAGCGAATTATACTCGCTCTCCTTCTCTCTCTCTCTCTCTCTCTCTCTCTGCCCCCACCCTCTCTGGCTCTGTATTCTCGCTCTTTGTTTTCATCCACGCGCGAGTTCATAGTACACGGGTATTCAATTAAACCTTAGTTTGTATGCACCACCTTTTGCTTCTACTCTCTCTCTCTCTCTCTCTCTCTCTCTTTCCCGAGCAGGCATAATTAATAAACGCGCAAATACGACGATACGCTGAAAATACGCCGCGTTAAACATTGATATACTCTCCGCGTTGGAAGGTTCTTTACCGGTTTCAGGGTATATACGTATAGCGTTGACTATTTTCGCGTCGGGTGCGCGCGCTCTCGGGTTCGTTGCATTGTAAACAAAATGGGCAGAGAGAGAGAGAGAGAGAGAGAGGAGAATCGCGAGGGCAATAATGTACACGTATATATATAGGGTCGTTGAAATTACGGTGGCTTTTATCGGAAAATGACCGCGGGGACAAGTTCACGGAGTTTTTTCGGGTTACGGTCGTATATAATCTTCGGCGATTGGTTCATCAACTCCGCGGGTGGCGCGATGTCGTTGTGTATCTTTTTTGATATCTCGGTGCTTATACTGGCGCTCGCGAATGCTCTCTTGCGTAACGAAATTTCTATAGAAGCTCTGCCAGTGGTTGCTGGCTCTGTCGGCGAGTATAACGTCATTTTCCACCGCCTCCTGATATGCGCACGCGGAGAGGAGGAGGAGAACCGGGGCGGGGGGGTTAACTTCCACTTTGATATCCAAGTATAATGGGATTAATATTGTCCACGGCGTAACAGAATTATTATGTAAATGTATTACGGGGAGAGGAATCCGCGATGCGAGACGCTTATGATTCATTTCACGCTGTTTAGGTAAACAAATGTTCTAAATAATGCGTGTTTACGTGTTGCTGCGCGATGCCACGAATTGCCGGGTTAGCTGGCAGCTGCAGTTGTATGTGAAGAATTCCTGTTTGGAAAGATATTGGCAGAATAAAGTTTAATATATATTGTTCGAGTCACAGTGCCAGATCAACGATAATGGATTCGCTCGCTACGTTCTCGATCTTGACTTTTATAAATAGGTTTAGAATCGCGTCGAATATCTGATATGTGGGTAGGTCAAGATATGCCCACCGATAGGGTGTAAATACTTTTTCCTTTATTTCACTGTTTTTCTTTCACGCGCACGATTGGCACGTTTTTATGCTTAATATAATCTACAACTTCTAGTTCCATTGGCGTATACGAACTTAATCGAGTCAGTGAAAATCACGAGCGATATTGCGGTAAAGAGCATGGGAGCAAAAAATAATTTCGAGCATCAATTGCATAAATAATGAAATGACAAAAATATTTGATTATTTCGTATTATACTGATGTAATACTTTCTTTCGCGAAATTGATTCTAAAAGGAGGGAATAAAATTAATAGGCTATTCTCGGTTATAGAATGGACGTGTAATATCAATGTGCATAACATTTTATACTTAACGCCTGACCAGTGACCATGAACATATATATTACTTATATATTAAATATTCAATAATAAATTATATTTTTATTATTAATAAAATCGTGCATTTGGTATAATAACAAAAACTTAGTTAAAAAGTCATCGGTAATTTTTCAATTTTTTATATTACATGTGTTTTATACTTAACTTGAAATTCAATAATGTTTAGCAATGAATACGATACGCTTGTTCTTTTTTTAATCGATTGAATATTAATAATCTACAAAGTGAAGGTGGCCTTAAGGATATAAATATTTCTATCAATAATTTTTTTTTTAAACGGTTATTTTTTAAAACTTTTATATAGGATGATGATTAATACTGGAAAATTCTGTTATACAATAAAAATAATTATTTGTATGGCTATGAAATTACATATATTAGAAGTATTTAAATAGTTAACATATTTGCTAATTGTTGTTTTTAAAAAAGTTATATGGACCATTTTTAAGAAATAAATTTAATTGAATAATTGTTGAACAAACTAATTCATCAAATGCTCAACAAGTTTATATACATGCGATATAGAGAATAAAAAATCTATTACAGAATAATTGAAATAATACAGTATTATCTTACAAACTTATTGTTTAGACTTTTGTTTCTGGTTCCTTTTGTCACAAAATATTCAATATATCTATGGAATAAAACGAATAATCATTGGAATTCGGAATTTAATCGATTTTGGTGTACATTTTCATAGTGAGTTATGCACCAATGAAATAAAAGCAGCACTTCCTAGTTATGTGATTAATCTGGTGTCATAAAATATTTTATAAAATATTGAAAATGTTGCGTAGAAATATGAGGACTCAGAAATAAATGAAAATTATGATAATTCATTTTTTGCACGTTAATTATTCTAAAATTGTAAACCATTTAAAAGAGTATTATATCCCTAGAATTTATGCAAGAATTGTAGTGTACTAAAAATGGTTAAAAAAGCTTAGTTTTTGTATAAAATGTATCCTAGAGTTCTGCCAATAAACTAGAAATTTAACCAAGAGAAAAAGTTTGAAAAAACCGTTTCATTTATGTAAGAAATCAGTCTATAAAATTGGTCATGTTCTAGATAGTGTAGCATCGCGGAAATGTTCAATTCATAGACTTATTGTGGATTCGTTTTCAACCATGGATATAATAGATTAATTGCAAATGAAATTATAAATTAGTGTTGATGACATTTTCAATTATACAGTTGTGTAACTTCGGGGGAAGAAATCGAAAGACATTCACTTATCACTCCTTCATATTTTTTTATCATCCTTGAGATTATTATTGACAGTGGCTCTATTATTCATATTAATCATCGTATAATTTTCGTGAAATATGTCTACTAAAGTATAAAGCAAGCAAGATAATGTTGGTTTAGCTTCTGGTTCTCTCTTTTTTTCTTTTTCTAAAAAAATCAAAAGAATTTATTCCTCCGTAATAATACAAGTTCTAAACTAACGAGAATGTCAGACCTCCAAGTTGCGAATTTTGATGAATCGCTAGGAGCTATATTCTGGCACTGAATGATGAGGTAAGCTAGTACCTCGTTCCCAGCTTTGATTATGAGAATAACAGAAGCTATTGTAAAAATTAATGAAGTCATTGAAATAAAAATATTATAAATCCTTTTAAACGTGGATGCAATTAATTGTATTATTAATGTGAAAGTTTATTTAATCATATTGATGTTAAATAGACCACAGGACCAGGATTACTCGATAAAAAAATAAGCTTTCCAAGTCTTAGAAAAGCTGAAGTATTCTACATTAAAGTTTGTAATGTAATGTGCGAGTAATATATCTTTGAGCATAATATATAAAAATAGTGGATAAGTTCCGACCATAAATAGACAATTTATCAATATATCATTCTAGCTACGCTCGTTCTGAAATACTAAAATAGAATCATATTGTAGTTTTCCGGTGTTCAAAGATCTGATTTTTATCACTAAACGTTTTTTACTCTGGGATCGATACGAGGAAGTATATAAGCTTTAATTTCTCTTAATAACCTCTGGAAAAAGTTACAACTCCAATTCCGTACAAAGCACTACGTTTCACTCAATTTGAACCAAATTTATATACAACTTACGGATTATTGACACTATTTTAATAAAATAATAATCAATTATGTTTCCACAAATTAAATATTATAAAAGTCATTAAATACGTATATTATGTAATATAAGGCTTATCATTCGGCGCGAATTATCAACTTTTACACCAACATAAATTCCCATTCAATACTATGCAAATATACAAGTAAAGCAGCCTTAATCAGCCTAACCGCAGCTCCTATGAAAACGATCCAAGGGCGTTTTACTCTGTCAGTCGCGCGCGCTAACCTCCCGAAAGCTATAACCTCGCGCTCACAATATATACATGTAAACTTGCGCATCAGCCAGCCATCGCTCTCTCTCTCTCTCTCTCTCTCTCTCTCTCTCTCTCTCAGAACAGCACCGCTAGGAAGAACAGAATCCTAATCCAAGCCGATACGATCCTCGATCGGTCTGTCTGTCTGTTCCCTTAGGTGGACGTGTCGACGCAGGTCGACCTGCACGACGGTGCCTCCCTGCAACGGGGCATGACGCCCCTCTACTCCCGCGAGGACATAAAGGAGCAGTACTGCATCACTAACCGCCAGCTGGACGCCGTGGAGAAATCCGGGGGCGGTATATTCGGCTGCCTAACCAGTCGCGGACCCTCGCCCTGCAGCTCCTCGGCCAAGGCCTCCATACTGTCGGCCTGTGTGCGCAGTGCGCCGAGCGACGAGAACCTGTTCGACGCACCCTATCCCTATCCGAACCAGATGCGACCCGACAGACCTAGACAGATGCCCCCGCTGCAGATACTCTACCGGCAGCCCTACTCGATCTATCAGGTGGGCGAGATAGGCGAGATAGGCGAGAGGCCCAGGATGCGCTGCATCATCGACGGTGTCGAGGAGTACGTCGACGTCGACACCTGGGTGGATAATAAAAGTTCCTACTTCCGCAAGCGACCCAAGTCCTTCGTCAAACTCTCCGACCCCAGCAGGTATGATTCTTCTTCTTCTTCTTCTTCTTCTTCTTCTTCTTCTATTTCTTGGATTATATCGCTCGCTAGTTTCGTGTACGAGAGCGTGAAATTAATGAGGCTGTGGATTCACCGGTAAGCGAGTGGAGCGAGCCGAGCGAAAAAATGTATTAATAGGGGTTGGACACGCGAGAGATAAAACCTCTACGGGTTAAGTCTTGAATTCTACTTGGTTTGATGCTGAAACGCATTAGTCTGTTGCTCGCAAACGCTACCGATTCGTTAGAGGCGGATTCAGTTTACTCTCTCGAGCTGAAAAGGTTGAAAATCACGCCAATCCTGACATCGTTAGAGTTAATCGGGCTTTTTTTTTTCACGCGAGCTGGCGCCAGTCGAAGCATATATAACGGAAAATACAGTGCACAGCAAGTTGATTCGCAATTTTTTTATTTTCAAATTTTCTCGATAATACTATATAGATGCGTTTGTATTATATGCCATGCTATTGAAGTTGCATTTGACTTTTGTGCGTATTAATATGCATATCCATACATATATACACGTGCTCGTCCATAACTTTTGCCAATAGTCGTACGAATTTCTGCTTAAACATATTGTAGTAACTTTACCAATTAAAATCAAAACAATACCTATACAGTTGTTCAAGTGTTATGTGAAAAAAAAAAAAAAATCAGTCTGAACATAATGGACGTGTGGCTGTGGACTGTCTAATTTTTTGACGTTATTCGATAATTATTTATTCTGGTAGAAAGGATTGTAGACAATTTTTACCCAAGCCACTTTATTAGAAACAATTCATTAAAAATGAATGATTGTAATTGTATCGAGTATAATAATATACAGACTCGAGTTGGAAATAAAACCATTTTCTTATATATATATATATTAATATATTAATTATTTTAATCAGGAATTATTGATTGAAAACAGATACACTCTTTCATTTATTTATATTTCGTTTGATTTTAATAATTAAGATTACATTAATATATTATGTAAAATATCATTCTTAATATACATTATTTTTCACGGCTTAAAGTCCCTTAATTTAATTCGTATATTAAATATAAAAATTAGAATATAAAATTTAATTAATTAAAGCTGAGCGCCAGTGAAGTAACAGCAGAACAGCTTTTTATTTATTTATGCGCATGCAGATGTAAATTTACACATACGTAACTTGCTATTTAAATGTACTGTAATTAATGTACTTAAATTAATTGTATGAATTTCATTTACATAGTTATAATGCACCAATGCTATTTATAAATAATATAATTAGTGTAGAATAATTTGTTTTGTTGCTTTTGCACACTGACAACATGTGTCCTATGAAATTTGAGATAAGTTTCACGGTTCACTATTATAGTAGGTACACTGCACAGTAGTATATTCCTGCAAATATATCGCATACTTAACTGATTCATTTCAGTGATATTGGTCACTGTATTGTGAGCTGTACATTACATTTATGGCTCAGGCTAGCATAAAGTTTAGTACCCTTTGTACATATACCTACCTATACATAATTCCTAAAATTCATTGTTTGCTCATATTTTTCGTACCATAACTTTATTCACTACGTTGATTATAATTTTTTGTTCTTTATTCATATACGCTCTACAAATATTTGAATTACCGATGTTTTAGCTTTTAAAAATTGAAACGCTCAACCTTTTTCATCAAGTCATGATTAAATTCTAAAGCCTGATATTAAATTAACCTTTACAACCAGGGAAGTCTTTTTTTAAACCTGCGAGAGAAGTGCAATACTTTTATAACATAACACTTTCGCACTTATATATAAAAGTCCCCTTTCGAAGACATATATATCCGAGAATAAACCTTTCTGGACTCTGATAATAAATAACTTACCGCGCAATTTCATGCATTTGACATTTCGATAAATTTATTTAAATATAGAACTAGATCAGGTTGACGCTTCGCGTAGTCCGGGGATTAGGGTATGACCTTTCCAGACACGAAGATCATCTTATATTACAACTGTTGTGTACTTGTATTATTGAAAGTTAAATGGTAATTGCAGCTCAAGATGATGTTCATGCTTGGAAAGGGCGTTGGTCATGGTTAGCTATATCAAATTTATAAAGACCAACAGAAAATAAATTCTGCAATTAGAAAAGTATAAATTGATACATAGAACAAGTCTCCAGGTTGCAAATAACAAATCGCGGCGGTATAGGAATAAGCAAAAAATTGCAGTTCACTACTCCTGACTCTTTTTCTTTTAATATATCATCCGCACTATGGGAAAAGCGCACCGCTCATATAGAGCACGATTCATAATGCGAAATAGAATAGTATATATCGCGAAACAGTGCGGGAATAAGCGCGCACACAGAGAAGGAAATTGCGCGGCCTACAAAATTAAAAAAAAGCCCACCGCACCGACGCGCAATTTCGATAGTACTTGAACTAGGTATATAACAAATATTGTGCGTCAAGTTATAGCCATAAAGACTCTTGCATTTTTCACATATCCCACGCATATATACTCTCTTAAACACACCGATATTGTATATATATATATGTAGGCATCAAGCAAGAAAAAAAAGTATATATGTACATCGGGCTGTGGTCCAGTCGCTAACAGCACTGTGCGTTTATAAGAATGGCAAGACACGCGCGAGAGCCTCAGTGGCAAAAGCATTATCACGATATGATCCCGTATAGTATTTCGCGACTATACGGTGGTGGAAGCTAAATTCGACGCTGGGTTTATTGATTCGTGCATAGCCGGTGCGGAAATAGACTGCAGGCGCGCATTAATGTTGAAAGTTGACACGCGCGGTTCGCGGATAAGGCGGTAACAGCGTCTAATCCTGACTCTCTCCCTCTCTCTTGTCGTGCGGTATACTCGTTTAGCCCCATGCAGTTGGACGAATAAAACTGTAGGGAAAAGCGCGCGACGCACGAAAGCCACCTTTACAAGAAAATCAACTCCGCGTCGAATTAAACCGTTTCTCGGCTCTATTTCCCCTTTCCTTTTCCTAATAAACATACCTATAAATGCAGAGTCGACCGTTTTTTCGTTCTTTCTCTCCGTGCCCGTTGCGATTACACGTCCATTATTCATTATTTACAAGTGAAAGGAGCTTGTACGAGTGCTGCAGCATGACCTACACTGCTTTTCTTGCGGTCATCTCGCTCTCGCGTACGGTATTGGCCAAATCACTCCACCCTTTTCCCTTGTGTCCATCGCGTATAATACCGACCGCGAGTTAACGCTTAAATTCTTTTTCTTCTCTCTTTTTTTGCGCACACTCCGTTCTCTTAGCTCGCGCCTTTGTCTCTAGTAGCCGTCGCGAAAGAAAAAATTACGGGGGGTACAGAAGCCGGCAGTGTCGACGTCCACAAATGCGTCTGAGATGCAGTGTAGCCGCAAGTAGCGCAAATAATTAAACACTCTTCGTCCCATTCATCTACAACGAGCGAGCAGCGTAGTTAATGCATTGGAGAGAGAGAGAGAGAGAGAGAGAGAGAGAGAGAGAGAGAGCTTGAATAGAGCTCGAAGAACGAAATGAAAATAGCTCGGATTCTTGACACCGCGACCGGTTAGCCGCGGCGACTCTTTGTTCAACGATCCGTGTCGAGGATAATAAAGATATGCGCTCAGGCTATATTCATTCGATCCGTGATTGGCTGGTTGTGTATGCAGTACCGGCTGCTGCTTTTCTGCACAAAAACTGGAGCGAAATATACGCGCACATTGGCACGGACGGGTGGTTCGACTTTTTTCATCGGCTGCTCATACCTGTTTAAATGCGAAAACTTGTTCCTTCCAGCGATGTACAATAATCTATACGGTAATAAAAAAGAAACGTTGACATGTTGCATATCCGCGGGTTAAGCGAAGATAATCGTTTGATTCAGTTAGCCTTTAAAATCCGATAAACTCTCGCGCACCCGCACGAGCAGGCGAGACGTTGTAAATTTACATCCCCGGTCCCCGTAAATATTCACTTCGCTGCGTCTTCCGCGAATTGTCATCGCTGTGAGCGAGTGACAAAGGCAAGGAGATGTGTCTGTCTGTCTGTCGGTCTCTCTCTCTCTCTCTCTCCTTGTCGCTCTTCACGTGTCTCTCGGGAGGGGCCCGGCCGTCCACTATACGACGACGACGAGTCTCGAGACCCTTTTCCCACTCGCGGCACTGTTTACATTTACGGCGCATGAGCCTGGCTTTTTCGCGTCTATATTATACCTATATATGTGTATGTACATATATACATATAGGTTGCGCGGCGAAATCCTCGAGTTATCGCGGAGCTTGTGCGTGTGTAGCGCGGAACGTAAGTCGCGCGCGCGAGCTCGAATCAGTCGAGAGGCTGAAAGATTTAGTATGGCAATCAAAGGAAACACTTTCGCTCGTGCACAGATATATATATATTTTAAATTTGAAATATGCGGATAACTTGTTTCTGCGATGATATATATAAAAAGATGTGATTGCACTGGTAGAAAATATACCATAATTTATATTCGGTTGACTAACTAGTGCCCATGTTTGTTTAGCATAATATATCGTATAATGTGCCCATATGGTCAGCGCGTGACACCACGACTGGGTTTCTAACCTGAACTCCAAGAACACAATAATCCAATGTATTTCCTAGTAGTACAAATTAACCAGTAGGATATCCCGAACTTTCGGAGCACACTTATAAAAACGGAGCACTATTTATATTTAAAAAATTTAATAATAAATACGTATTATTTATTTCTTTACTATTATTTATATTTATTTAATAATAAATACGGCTAGTGTTTGAATTGTTAGCCCTTTCCCAAAGCTCCAACCTAAAATATCCATAACCTAAAATTATCTTCGATATCATTCGTCATAATTCGCCATAATTTTCAGCATATTATGCCCACTTGTCGTCGCCTGGTAGGGGGCGTAATGGGCATAATATGTAACATATCACCCATTCAACATAAAATATGCCATATTATGGACGTAATAGCTTTAATTTTCTAGCAGAGTGCAACTCATTCGAAATTAAATTGTGTTTTATTCATCGGAATTTTTGGTAAAAAGAATTAAAATGTTAAATTTTTTGCATCGAATACACGCGTGCAGGATATTTGATTGGAAGTTCCAATTTTTGACCCATTAGTCAACACAATACTGAACAAATTGCGCAAGTTCAAAATTAATTTCTTTTGTGAATGTACTTTCTTGCTTCGGTTAAAAGAGCCACCATTTTATTCAGAGAAATAATAAAGTATGTATTCCTTGTACATTTTCAACATATCGAAGCATCCACGCATCTTTCTTTCTCTCTCTCACTGAGAACGACAAGCAACGCTGACGCGCATGCATTGAAAGTGAAAAAAAAGTGTAGCTGTGCTCGTACGTCGCGTAGCAGCGTCGACTCGCTACTTCGTGACACGCGCGTCGCTGTAGCATGTAACGTCTATATACGTCACACTACATGACGGTTTTATATTAACCGTTTATCGAGCGTATTATATGAAGTCGCGCGAGTAAAGACATACAAACGAGTCGGCTGCACGAGCGAGAAGAAGAAGGAAGAGGCTTTTCAGTGACATTAATGCGAGCGAATCAGAGGGAGAAAGAGGGAGACAGAGAGAGACAGAGAGACAGAGAGAGAGAGAGAGAGAGAGAGAGAGGCTGCCAAGAGAATATTGTCCTACATTGCAAGTCGATTATGAAGGAGGTTTTGTTACTTTCAGTTCGATGCACCCGTTCTCTCTCTCTCTCTCTTTCTTGCCCCCTGACTCGACGTGCAGGCGTAGACTCGAGCAGCAGCAGCAGCTGGAGCAGACGTGCTTCACTGGGCGCTTATATATATATATATATATATATACGACTTTTATCTCGCTAATTATCTCATCTCTTTCGAGTCGCCTCTCTCACTCGCCTTCTTTCTCCTTTTTTACCCCGCGATCGCGACTTGCTCCAATGTCCCACGACGATTGTAGCGCTATATATATATATATATATATACTTATATACATTGGGTGCCGTGCATCATTCCGCTTGACGCTAATATTAGCTTACTAAACAATCGAGCGGAATATATTGTATCTCGCGTGGTATTCTGTACCGGTAGAATTTTTAGCTCGACCTCTCGCTTCTTTTTCCACGTGCCTCTTCTGACAGCTGCTTATGATGAAATGTACGCGAGTAGCCAAGCAGGCTTATACGCGTGTAGGCCGCCGCGCTTAGCGGTTTAATATGCAGGCCAATTGCTCACGAGCCGCGGTCGAAAAAGTTTCTCCTAGCGCGTACGAAAGTTTGCATCAAAGAGCGCGGCGTTTATCTTGCGGAAGACAATCGTGGGTTAGCTGGGCAATCGTGGGGCAGAGTTTAAATACGAAATTGCAATATTTGAATAATTCGCTAAAATTATTTATTTTCCGATTAGTTGCGCTATGTGCAGACTTTAAAATCCCAACAACTTAAGGGTTCTTTGCTACTTAGTAAATAGATTTTTTTTTTCAAATATGTATATGTATACCTATCACGATACACGATAAATGCAGGAAATCAAAGATGCGGTAAATCGCACTTTTCAAACTCAAGCGTGAAACGGTGTTCCGCAATTCGAAATGATTTCTTCCTTCCACCAATGTCGACGTCGAGCTGCTTACAATTGTTCGTATAGACCACATCGATTAAACTGCTCGTTCCCTTAAAATGCCTCATCGCGCCTCGATCAAAAGACATTAACTCTCTCGGCCAAAAAGTGCATACATCCAGCCTATATTTCAAACCATATACACGGCCAATTTATAGGTACACATGGCTGCCGGAGGACGAGGAATCGAAGCTGGAAAGGCCTCGGTCGGTCCTGCCAGCCTCGGCTCTACAGCAACAGCAGCAGCAACAGCAGAAACAGTTAACCTCTGTACTGCAACAGCAGCTAACCCCCGTACAGCAGCAACAGCAACAGCAGCCGCAAATAACAAAGCCAAAGCACGTGAGCTTTGCGAGATCGCACACGCTGACCTCGTTCGACGTGCAGCAGCGCACAAAGAGTCCACCGCGACCGCACAATCAGGAACGGCTGATAGACTCCCAGCCGACGGTGCACACCTCCATGGCCTCGGCCTTGGGTATGCCGCATCCTTATCCACAGCCCGAGCCCCGTATACTCGTACTCGGTAAGTATCCTCCACGGGATATCATTTTTATCCATCTTCTTTTTCTCTTTCCCTATCCAGACTTTTTTTTCTCTTTTCATTTATTATGCATCGCCGCACTTCCAAGTGCATTATGCATATATCGTTGATTATAACGAGTATCGTCATTTGCGTATTTTGCTCTTAACATTAAAATGCTACTCGCGTTGCAGCTTTTAAATTTATGGAGAAGTACGTGATACGGGTAAATCAGAATTTTTCTTTGAATTTACAGATAACTATAAATAAATTAGTAATCTTATAGTCACGGAATTATTCACTACCGTAACGTCAAATCCTAAAAGAAATTATAAGGAAAAAATAAGATCAGCTACAGTTATGAGAAAATGTCACAGTTCTGTATAATCCGTATAATCAGTAGAACGATTCCTCGTGTGGTCAGACCTAGATCTTCCTAAGCGTAACATACTCGCTAATCTATACACAACGCAAATATTACTTTCTTTAAAAATCATGAACTTGCGTATATATAGTTCCACAATCGTCTTATGTTATGCCATTGAACTAATCGGTAAGCAATAAACATTATCCAGTCCCCCAAAAATCCTCGAAAGGGCACTCTCGCGATACCAAACGATACATAAATATTTACAAGCCCGAAATTTTGTTCGCGAAATCTTGCAGAAAAGCAGCCGAAACGCGGCACTATGAAGGCGCAAGCGACGCAGACGGAGGTGCCAGCAGGTATGCGGGCGTCGTATGGTGGCCGAGTCGCTCCCGTAACTCTGAGTCCGCGTACGATACACCGGGTGAAGATGGTGTCGCAGGGAGCACAGACGAACGGCATACTGAACGGTCGCAAACTGACCAAGAGCTATTCGGAGGCAGGACAATTGGGTACACCATTGGGTACCGGGGCTACGGTGAAGGAGGAGCCGGGTGAACACGAGCCACTGCAGAGGACGCAGAGCGAGGAGCCGCCGAGGTCACCATTCATGGTTGATACGCCGCCTCGATCGCCGGCCAACAGGGAGGAACTGCCCAACGGCGACTTGGCGGCCGACGAACTCGAGCGAGAACTGGTACGTTGGCCTTGGATTATTTGCTTTTTTTCTTAGCGCAAGAATATGATGGTTGAATGTTGCTGGAGAAATAAAAATCTTTTGACCGTTCCGTAAATTTGAAACTATTAAAAAAAAAAGTATCCCAAAATATATATTTTTCCACGTGGAAAACTATATTTTCGTAATACGGAATATCTTACGCTTTAAAAAGATTCAGACACGATGCTTATATATTTTTTCAAATATATAACTCAGAATGTCTTTCCTCCCTGAAACAACTTTTTTATTAGTTTATGGCGCGAACGGATGTACAGTGCACCAGGAAGTTATTGATGGCAATTTGCTCCGCAATCTGTCTTTCAAATTTAATTCCAAATTCAATGATATAGCTGCGAAACTCGACACTTTTGACGCGATAAACCAACAACCTGAAATATATTTTGTACTATCTGTGTAGCCGTTAAACGCAAGAAAGTATAGCTAATATAAACTTTTGTTAGTTGCTTTTATTAGGCTGTTTTGCATAAAAGCCCGCACGGTACTCGTAATTTGAGAAAATTGGACGCAATCTTACCCGACGTGCGTGTTTATATAGTTTTACAAATTGCGAACAAGCACCTATTTCTGTTCCAAGTGGCATGAAAAGGCGCTTTGCAGTAATGTGACAAAAGTTCTAGGTATATTAGATTATAAAAACAGCTCTGTAGTAGCTGCATCTCTTTTTTTTTTATTTTTCATGTGCTACTATAAATGATTAAAAATTTTATTTGAATATTATTGTTTCCGAGAATATTTCTCAATCGGAGGCCTCGAATTACAGGCTTCGGCTCGTCGAATTTTCAATATGTACGCGATTTCTGCAACGAAATCGAATTGTTACAGAAAGAAACAAAAAAAAAAAAGAAAAGAAATGACAGTGATCTTGATTTCTTATTCTGTACACACTCCTCGGCAAACACAGAGTATAAACATGCTATTGCTATCGGCGGACATGCAACCATATTCCTTCCCAACTCGGAATATCGATAACTCACTTTCAACGGCATCGAAATTTCATTTGCCCCGCACGCGCGAATGTGTTTACAAAAAGGATGAGAAAAAGAGCAGCTGCAGGAGATCGTAGCAGACGCAGTAGGTTTGAATAAAAAGAGGGTGATCGCGCGAGATTGTCTCTGTATGTAGGCGCGGGCGGCGGACCCTCCCCCCGAATGAAGAATAATTGGCGCAATTACAGAGCAAGAAGAATAAGGAATTGGAGCTCGAGGACGAGGAGATCCTCATAGACTTCAAGCCTGCCCCGGTCTCGCCTGACGCTCGGGCACTGCTCAACGAGATGGCCCAGCCCTATCGTAGATACGTCACACTGCAGAAGACCCTCTCCGACGGCGAGATCCAAGTGGAGAGGCGAGAATTGATAGGTGAGGCAGGCGAGCCGAGCTATCCCCACACGTGCCGGCGCAACCATCAGGATCCCTGGAGCAGAAAGCTGCGTGCGCCCGTCCAATTTTCCTCGACGCCCGAGGATCTCTCGCTGTTTAGGATTACCTCACCCCCCGATGACCATAACGACGAGGTGATTCTCCTCCCCTCCTCTATCTCCTTTTGCTCCTATATCTGTCGAGCGGGATCTCACACAGCGCGCCACTGCTGACCGACTTTTTCCTACTTTATATATATATATATATATATATATCTGCTTTATATCTGTGTGCAGCCGGGGACCAAATTTTAATAAGATTATACGGAGACCGGAGCCTTCCGCTACGCTTCGAGTTTCCTGCATTTTTTTATCATATGCTCGATAAACGTTTCCATAAATTTTCATTTCTATTGTGCGAATACGCAGTGCCTTTAAAAAATGATTCGTATTAAAACCTTAGGGGAAAAAGTGAAGTAAAATTATCGCCAAAGGAGACACGTGGAAGTAGATACGGACAGATACGCCAAGACGAACGGTATAACAAATTATATTCGTACGTGTTCTTAGAACCTGTTGGTTATTCCTCTTTTGAATTTCACTATAACTGTTGGACTAATAAAAATTACTGCATCCTTATTGTACTCACAAAACCGAACATATATATATTATCGTCGTGCATTCTACAAAAGTTTCATGCTGCACGCGCCTGTCCAAGACAATAAAAGTAAACATGTCTTTAGGAGTTCCACGAAAATCTCGTTCGCCGAGGCCTGTTCCGAAAACGAAGCGTCTCCCTCGAGGATGGCGTACAAGTTCTTTCAACAAATGAATACATCCTACCAAGGTCTCTTCCTACGTCACCAACGTCACCTACCTCAGCGACAGGTTCGAATATACTCATGCACGTTTCTCTTTTTTCTTTTCTTATTTAAAGACTACTTTACAGGTTTTCTATACTGCCCTTACGTCTGAGCCTGTTTTAAAATCATTATAATTTTTTTATTAGTCACAACGTGCTTTGGATAGTTTTTTTTTTATTAAGAAGCTTATTATGTCTATGACGTCAAGTGTACTATTAATATATATTTAAAAAGCTGATCGCGCAAGTAGAGTATACTTCCTCGTTTCTTTCCCTGTATGAAGAAATACCCACAGGGATATAGAGGATTTAAAGTAAATAGAAAATGTGTGTGATAAACAGCATCGATTATAGCATCAAGAGGGATTAAAACAATTATGATAAGCTTTGTTTGCAATATTTTCGGAACTCGTTTTACACTTCTTCGTAATTGGTTATATTTATTTCACAAAAAACGCTTATTTAAATAATTGCAGCGAGTCGCTCACATAAATTGCAATTCATTTTATTGCATGCAATATTCGAACAATTTATTTTCATAACAATTAAAATTAATTAATTAATAAATCATTTGCCTTTAAATTGCTGAATAACCTTTTTTATGAAAATCAATTTTACCGGATCAAAAAATTATTAGATGAACATTTATTTATCAAATAATTTTATAATTTATAGAATCTTTAAATTTTAACAAATTCTCAAAATTAATCATTTGTTCCAATTCATAAGTAATAAATTAAGCCATAATAACCAAACCTTTAAAATTAAAAATAAATTAATTACTGGTCAACACCTTTCAATTTTTTAACACTTGGCTTATATTTTCTCTTTTCCCTCCAGTATACGAACAAAACAAACCTTACTTATTATAAATCAAAATTGATAACTGAATATTTATTTGTAGGAAAGTTTTACTACCGTTAGAAATAAAAAAATATATACTTTTTTAAACTAATACAATTAAAAACTCCCTAAGGAAGCAATATTATCAAGATTTAAAAAAATTATCATAAAAATTCATATATAAATTTAGGTTTATTTGCATAATTCTACAAAATCCCATATTTATACATTCCAATCTTGTAAAACATAAAAATCGACAGAAATACACACGCGAAAAAAAATCTTAATTTCATGCAGAAACATTTAAAATCAGTTTCTGTATAAGATTTGAAAAAAAAATTTCACCATTGTAAAACATTCTCTATGAGGAAGCAACAAATGCACAATGAAGACTTCACATTTAAAGTCAATACAATAGTGATTCTGAACCGCTCTCATACTGCAATAAGTGTTTTTTAATGAAGTGTAAATACGTGTATCAAATTAGTAAACGATAATAGAGGCTAACTGAACATTTGTGTACACGATTAACAGTACACTTATATTTCAATGCGGAAGTAAGTTTATCGGTTGGGCAGGTATAATAAATAATGCATACAATCGATACGTCCCCTCTTATTACTGCACAAACATACATTGATGGTATAAAGATCGAGAAGTTGAACTCATAATTATTAGTTTCAAATCGTCTTGTACTAACACGAAAATGATTCGTTAGCCTTTTAAATCAGTCGTAGCCCGCAATAACTGATCCGCAAACTGTCGATACAATCTAAAATTCTACATACTGCACGAACTGCAGATGAATTATTAACCATCGTTAATCCGTAAAACACACGGAACATTAAAAGTAATAAAAAAAAAATGCTGTAAGTAATTTTCCATTCCCATAATAGCCCAGCGGAAAATTGCCAATAATCCACAAAAAGATATCCAGTTCTATTGTAATCTCTCTCATTAACAAGATATCACACGACGATAACGAATGACAAAATGACGTAAGGTAAAAATGAGTTTCTCTCTCGATTTCCGTACCGGCTGCAGTTCCATCCAGCAGAATAGCACGATGCCCAAGGGACATGTCGGGCGTCGGCGGTGGCGGCGGCGTACACCAGCGACACTTTTTGCACGCGGGCTGCGCCGTGCCGTCGCCCTTTGCCTCGAGCGACTCGCTGGCGAACGACGCGACGCGGGACCACAGCGACGGCATCTGGAACGAGTCGCAGGCGACCGTCCTGCAGGCCGACTCGCTCGCCCTCCTCACGCCCTCCTCCAAGCGACGCCACATGCTCATACTCCAGCACCAGCAGAGATCCTCCATGGACACGGACGCGCTCGACGCCGAGGACGAGATGGACGTCTATCCTGCCAGTCCGAGGATCAGACTCGAAGCCCCCACTCCAGTTACCGTTACTCCCAGGTAAATATCCATATTCTACTTTTACTCTTAAAGGGCTTTTCCCGCAGACGGCATAGAAGCGGTTGAATAAGCTATCACCGCGGGGATACACTGTTAGGAAATAATGGAGAAAGCAAAAGTTTTAGGGCCTGAGAGTTGATTGCTTCAATTGATCGCCTGCACGGATCACTTTAATCAATGACACGTGAAAAACTTTTGCATTCGCCAAGATGCAACCGTAGATAAAGCTACAACTTTTTACGTACATCATGGGTTCGCACCGCATCTATCGTGCCTTCACTATTGTGCATGATATAATATTGGAAAGGAATCGTTGATAATTGCAGTACCGAAACGACGACATTCGCAAGCACAAACGGCGGTCGACCGAGGATAGGATTTCTGCGCCGTAGTCCTGGGCCATCGCTGTCCCAGCCGCACTCCCAGTCCTCGAGCGAATTCGGTCTGAGCCGGTCCGGGACGACGGACATAAGCGAGACCTCGACTACCGACGACTACATCACTGCCAACACCTCAACGGGTACAGGGACCACAACCGGCACCTCCGCGACTACGAGCTCGCTCTCGAGACCGCCCTATCTGCCGACGGGCCCGTCCGCGCCCACCTCAGCTACTGCCACCACTGCGGACGGGAGCTCCTTCGAGAGCGCCAGCTCGATTTATAGCTTGGCCAGGAGTGAGGTCAGTTCGAGTCTATTCGATTCTCATCTAACTATACATATAGCATACCTAAGGCTAACTAGTTTAAAGAAGCGAGAGAATTGATGGATTTGGCAATTTTTTACACTTCATTTAAATTGAAACTGATCATTGAAAACAAATTAAAACTAAATCGATTGACCTTATAATTGGAGCTTTCACTATTGTAAACATTTTATTTTATAATTAAATCTTACATTTTTCGTATTTTATCTGACTATCATGAGAGAATAAAAATTTGACTTTTTCCTATGATTCTTTTGAAGAAATAAATAGTCGTATAATATTTTTTTACAAATAGGCGCGATTTTATATTTAGAATTAATAAAAAATAGATTGAGTATCTAACTGCATATTATGTAATCCAATCTTTAAAATGCGTAAATATTCTATTAATCTATTTTAAATTTTGATTCATATAAATATAAATCAGTCTTGGAAATCGAATTGTATTTGCAAAGCAGTTTGAACAGTAAATAACGTAATGTAGGTCAACAAGTAGTCTCAATCAGCTGGTATATCGAGCTGTCAGAAAGTTACATTGCTCGAACTAAAATACTCGCGAGTTCAACGGTCGAAGCATAAACAACCAGGTACAATTCCAGCAAATTTATATATCAGTTTTGTTCAATTCGAATAAACGTATTACTAATAAAAATTGATATACCTAAAATATTAAATAAATCTTCAATTATAATTTTATTATATAATATTTATATAATTACTATTATATATTTATCATTACATTAAGTTGTATATAATGTAAAGTACTAAGATTAAATAAATAAAGAGAAAACTTATTTAATGGGCTTGTTTGTCTTATTAGAATTAATTAGTATCAATGCCCATTTTCAAGTTCTCTAATAAAAGTACTTAAAATATTTACAATAACTGTTCTTGTAGATTTATTTAATAAATAATTGACTAATATAGAAAGTCATATATTTATGATTCTATAAATACATATTCTTATTAAATATTTAGATTCGACCTCTAATTATCAAAGCATAACCAACTTGCAAGGCAAATTTTGTTTTTAAACTGGAAACTATTTGCAAAGTATAAATATTCATTTCAACCCTTTCATACGGCGCTGTCAATTGGAATGGACAGCACTAATTTTCTTTTTTTGTGAAATTGCGAGAAATGAACTTGAATTTTTACGTAAAGTTATCGATCGGGAAAGAATCATTTAGAATGCAATTTGTTTTTGTAAAAACTTTTATGGCAACGTTTCGAAGGTATAATAATTAAAACCTTCGAAACGTCGCAAGAAAAGTTTTTACAAAAACAAATTATATTCTAAATGATTATTTTCCGATCGATAACTTCACGTAAAAATTCAAGTTCATTTCTCGCAATTTTACAAAAATGGGGTTATAGTACGTTATCAATACCTAATAAGAGTTGAAAAATCCCCCCCCCCCCC